>OZ038476.1:105795049-105930049 GCA_964036315.1 Acanthosepion esculentum | reverse complement strand
GTCCCAAAATAATGTATACACTCTTTGAATCGTTATAACCTATTCAATTTATGTATTTTGACTTCTAAATAAGATTAATACAAGAGAAAGAATACACATTTAAAGAATTTGAGAGTAAAATATACAAAAAAAAATTAGAAAATTAACTTTAATAAGATAAGCGCTAGTTAGGGAAATGGCATAATTTTCATATAATGATGAGTCCACATCAAGTGCTCAAACTGGTGGCCATTCTGTTCAATACACTTTTCATATCTTGAAGAAATAGTCCTACAAATGTCCAGTATTATTTCTTCTGGTATTTGAGCATATTCTTCTTCAACTGCTACTCTTATTTCAGGAATTGTTTCAGGTCTCCTGCTGTAAACTTTCTCTTTCAGACCCCACTCCCCCGTAAAATCTAAGGGTGTCAAATCTGGTGATCTAGGTGGGTATTCAACTGTCCCTCTTCTTCCAATCCATCTGTTTTGCATATTTTCATCGATATAAAAAGATTATTACTATCTATTAATATTTAAAGAACGTATACATTATTTTGGGACATTCTATATTTATATATTCATAGAAATATCGATGTATCTTCTTTGATGTGCTAGGACACGGGGCATCACGGCTCTACACAGGTGAGGTAGGTTATTCACTAATTTTATCTAACAATTTTGCTTTCAGTATGCGATGTGAATGTCAAATTTTTCAAGACATCTTTCCTCATTTTGTACCCTAGAAATTTCAATCGTCTTTCTGACTCTAATTACATGTCTGCTTTTTGTTTGAGTTTCCCTTAAAACTTTCAAGTTGCTCACCCCTTTAGTCCATGTTCTTCTCTGTATTCTTCCCTAGACCACATTTCTGTTCACACACACACACACACAAATACGTATAATATATATATATATATATATATATATATATATATATATATATATATATATATATATATAACACTGAACTTTCTATTTTTGAACTGTTCATTGAGCACTATTTTAATATAACCGTTTCCCAGATAAGATATACTTGCTATATATGTATGTATATATATATATATATATATATATATATATATATATATATATATATATATGTATATATGTATGTATGTATACCTAAAATAATATATAAAAAACGAGGTCAGTGGCACCGGCTCTTAGACAGAAATGCCAAATACAGTTAGCAAATGTAGAGATCGGATATGTTCATTTCATATATATATATATATATATATATATATATATATAAATATATATATATATATATATATATATATATATATATATATCAAGCGAGATTATGCTCTACTGTTTTTGTAGCGAGAACTGTTTTTTTTAATAAAAAATAATTACTAATAACACCGGATTGCAAATCTAACTGTTCTTTCTTATTATATATATATATATATATATATATATATATATATATATAATAAAAACAGTTCTCGGTACAAAAACAGTAGAGCATAATCTCGCTTGAGAATAGAACGGAGCTATGAATTTTAAATTTAATTTCACAATTAAATTTAAAATTCTAGTTTCTGACATATTTTAGAATAGATAATAATTATAATATATATATATATATATATATATATATATATATATATATATATATATATATGAATTAAGTCAAAAGAAAAACTTACCTGAGTCGACTCATTTCGTCATCTGACAGACTATATCTAGGCAAATGTAAGGATCTTATTTTACAACAAGTATTTATAAACAGAAGTCAATAGTCGTTAGGTTTTCAGTATTTTAAAATTTATGAATACCTTTTTAAATATACTTCTGAAATTCTAGGTAAATTATGGAGAATGCTAAGTGATATAATTTGATATGTAACACATGAAAATGAGTAATTTTTGTTATTGCTGTCGGTGATTCTTCTATAATGTAATTATTATTCATATTTATTTTTTGATTAATAATTTTATATATATATTATATATAATTTTAATTTTCTGATTAAGAATTTTCCGTCTAAATCACATTCTCTTATGCACACACACAGATATCTATCTATCTATCTATCTATCTATCTATCTATCTATCTATCTATCTCTCTCTCTCTCTCTCTCTCTATATATATATATATATATATATATATATATATATATATATATATATATATATATATATATCGTATTCGAGGTATGAGGCCAGCAACTCAGTTCCTTCGAAACGACAGCCAGACACCAGCATATATGATATAATTATAGCAATGAAGGCTTTGTGAAGAACCAACCACAGTTTTTGAAGGGCCGAATACAGAGACCTAGTGCACTACGTACCACAAGGTCCTCAAAAAAGCTTCCGTAAGTTTTGAATTCAGAGTTGTTCTTCTCCTAAACCAGTTGCCATCCAAGGCTATAGAACCCAGTCTGTCCTGCTAATTACCCATAGCTGGAGCAAGAAGAAGAGGATACTTACCTTTCCCAAGGGTATTAGCACATAAGTGAATGTAATGGATTCGACAGGAATTCGAACTCGGCTTTCCGAGACCTCAATATATATAGGCGTTCAAATATGTGTGTATGTGCTTTTCGATTTTTAAATGTCTGGAATGGAAACGACAGTATTTGTAAGGAAACTTGTGCAGATTGAATTAACAGACGAGTGGCTGGGAACACACCCATCCACCCTACAAAAAGGAATGATACCAAGCGATCGATTCTCGAAATAGAGAAAAATAAAGTGACAGGCGTATTAGGCTGTCTTGAGTAGAAAAGAAAGATTCCTACTTAATTTTAAACGTATACCCGTGAGTTCATTGCAACTGAATCGGAGAGAAAAGCAAAGAAAGTCCCAAAAAGAAATCCCGTCGAGTGAATGAGAAAAAAAGTAACCAAGCAAAAGTTTTGACAGTACGAATGATACAGACCAAAATGCCGTATGGAATCGTCGACGCAGTGATTCATGGCACGAACGAACATTTGGGACCCACACAGACATCAAATCGAATTCTCTGCTTTCTTAAGTAAATAAAAGTGAACAAAAGTACTGTATCTCTAAAGAAAATCAACATGTACACATACACACTAATATATATATAAATAAATAAATAAATAAATAAATATATATATATATATATATATATATATATATAGATAGATAGATAGATAGATAGCTGGCTGGCTACTCGTATCGGATGATGCCTATCTACTAGGGAGGCTATCTTATCCCTGTAGGAGACGCCTGTTCAGGCACAATTGTCTTTTTTCAATATCCACAATATCCAACTGATGAGAAGGAGAGAGAGAGCGTGTTCTCTAGCCTAATCAACAGTTTAAACACGAAAGACTCCTGAATTCATACTAGTACAAACAGCGTCTGCTCCCAAAGGCTTCCGTTTACTCAATTTCACTCACAAGGCTTGGGTCAACACATAGTACGATTTTCAGGAACTTTCCAAAAGTGCAGAACGCTGAGATTGCCCACTTTATACCAATAGTATCAAAAAGTCAACTTCCTGAAAAATCGCCCCCCACACACGCTTACAAATACAGACATACATATATATATTAATATGAAGAGCTGTTATATTATATCGAGCACATTTTTATTACCACCAGAACTATATATATATATATATATATATATATATATATATATTGCTGTTTAAACTTTCCTGGTCTACATTTTCCAGTCAACAAATGATAACTCTTTATAAGTGTATAAAAACAAAAATCAATCCATTATTCTAAGAATTACAATTCTTTAAATGTGCGTAATTGAAATACGAAAACCTATTGGGATAATAAATGCTATTTTCCAAAAGCAAAACAAAGAATTAAAAAAGAAACACTCCGTTAGAAACAAAGAAAAAATGTAATGAAATGTTATGCAATATCAGTCATCCTATGTGGCAGGGAAGGTCGGACAGATGTAGGAGAGACTGGAAGCAACATGAAACGGGGTTCTACAGAAGTATTCTTAGGATACCATAGATGTAACATAGGAGCAACGTAGAAGTTTTTGAGAAAATGAAAACAAAAAGGACACTTATATTTAACATCAGTAAACGAGGCCATATTCTATCCCAACTCTCAGAAGTCCTGGATTACCACAATGCATTTTATCTTGTTATCACTTAGGATGAACCCAGTATATATTGGGTTCACCACAGATCAACTCTTCTTTGACCAGCTTTCCAGATGGGCGTAATATTCAAAACATACCTCCTCTATTTTCTCATGTGAATCACATATTACAAAGTTTTATTGACATTAATAATATTCTCCTGAGTAGATGAGCATTTACCACAATGTATTTTGTTCTCTTTTGAAAAGTGGATATCAGATGATTTGTTTATATACTACTCTGTACTATTCTTGAAATGTACCGAGGTCACTAATTATTTTACGCATAACAGTTTTCCATTTTCAATTTCAAGTTCCTTTCATTTATTTATTGTGTTTTTTAAGAGGCAAATGTCTACATTATGTCACACCCATGATCTATTAGAAAGCAAATCTTTTGTTTACAGTCTTTAATCATTATCTCTCGTCCTTTTACCTTTTATATGTCTGTCAGTATGAATGGTAAAGTTCTAAAGAATAGTAACCTCTTGATCTTTGACTGCTTCATGGTGATGTTTGTACCATTTCCTGTAATATTGGCATATATTTTGCAAATGATATTTGGCAAAATCCTATCATGCGTTAAAACGAATTATAACTATTTTTATTATTTACTTTGATTTTTTGGTATCATCATTTCCTTCCGGGTACCAACCTGAGACATAAGGTTAGAAATGGCATTATGACATTTTTCATTGAACCTTTTTGCGAAATTAAATTAAATTAAAAAATACATTCTACATAAATAAAACCTTTCGTAAGGTGGGAGCTGTACTCGTGAAAGCATTTTTTAAATATTTCTTCAAGCCATAGGTTGTTGCTGTTATTATTATTATTTTATTTCTTTGATATCTGGTGTGTACACATTTCTTCTGGGTCCCGCCCAGGGACATAAGGTTAGAAATGGCATCATGACATTTTCTACTGACCAATTAAAAAAAACATATTTTACATAGATAAAGCCTTTTGTAAGGTATAGACTGAAGTCGTGTTATTATTATTATTATTATTATTATTATTATTATTATTATTATTATTATTATTATCATTATTATTATTATTATTATTATTTAAGCATTTAGTATGTTGTCTTCATATGTCTAGTGTTCGTCGCTGAACATTGACCGAGAGCAAGTCTAGTAAAATTTCCAGCCATTTTCTGACTAATCTCGCTGGTCTTTTCAACGACACGATTTCGATAATCTTCTATGTTTTTTTTTCATACATCCCCAATTTAATTATGCATCATGTATTAAAGGCACGACCGAAAATCTCATATTTTGAAGATTGGTAGCTCCAGACAAGATTCTGATATTCTTCTACTTTTTAATCTGTTTCTTTCATTTTCAACTAGTGGTCCGCAAGCACATCCATCCGCACATTCTGGTAGGTTTTCCTGTTCAATACTATTAAATTCTATAGCTACCCTTGGATTGAGTGTTCTGATTGTATGTGAATATTTCAAAGGAACTTACGCTTTCTGTTTTGAATATGTTGATTTCATTTGTTTACATGCTTTAACTAAAGTAATTTGCACTGTTACCTATGTAAAATATTCCTTTCCTACTATTATATGCCGTACGTATGGACACTAATAGGTATGTCCCAATATTCATAGATACGTTGGACACTATTGTAAGTGGGGGCAAAGTGTTGTCTACACATTGACCTTTCCTTTGAGTGGATTAACGTGTTTTCGTAGAGCTTGAGTTTTGATTTACGACTTTAAAAGTGAACTTAAGTTTTTGACTTTTTAATTTTCTGAAACCTTTTGTATTTTTCAGTTTTTCCTTTCTTTTTATTTGTGCGTATATATTTGTTCACTTTTTTCTTTTCTTTTGTTTATTTCTTTCTTGTATTTTTACCTTCCCCTAGTTCTTATTTTATTATCTTTTTCGTCTTTATTTATTGTCTGTTTTTGGTTCTTACTTTCCTATTGTCCCTAGTTTTCCACGTTCTTGTTCTGTTTTATTTTGTTTGTTCTTGAGTTTGTCTTGTTTTTCATTATATTGTGAAATAATTTAAAAAAGAAAAAATACAAGGCAACAGCTTATTTTGACCCGTGGTGGTTTTGGCCATCATGGCAGACGATACTTTAAATACACCGCCGCCGGTGTCAACAGCTAAAAATAGGCCGAAAACAAAATATGCGGCCTACTATGTTGCTGACTCATTTAAGGTTAATGAGTTCCTCACCATACCCGAGGCCCTTGAAGCCGTGAATATCCGCATACTATCCCTGCTTACCTCCGATGTAAAAACACGGAAATTAATTGAGGTCAACAGGGAAAACATGGAAGACGCTTTAAAGACATTACATATCAGTTCCAAAGTGTTGGCCAGGAGAACAAATACTCTATGAGATATTCTCCCTACGAAGGAGCAACAGAAGACTTGGCAGGAAGTGCATTGAACACTAAAACTTTAAGACGGAGTACATGAGCACCCGTAGGACAAAAGTTACAATCCATGGAGTACCTGTGGATATCTGTGAGGATATGATGGGGGCTTTTTTCTCAAAATACAGCCAAGTAAACGAAGTGAAGGCCATCATCAGCAAAGCTGGGATAGCTACCTAGTGATGTGTTGTTACAAGTCACGGAAAATCGAAAAGGCTTCGGAGAAATTCAAAATATACTGTTTTGCCGTGACAAAAGGATGTTGTTGGTGGTGGTGGGGCGGAGACCGTGTTGTTGGGCGTGTGGAGCTTCGGGGCACATGACTAAGTAGTGCCCTGCTAAGTGTACACAATCTCAACCTCGTCCAGCAGCGGCAACAGCAGCAATAATTGCGGCTCCAGCAGAGGAGGGAGTATCTGCAAAGACCCCCGATGAAGCCTTGAAGGAGGACAAAAGGAGTCGGAAAACTACAAACGTGCTGTCTCCCCCAAAACAGAACGTACCTCAACCAAAGCGGCAACCACTACCGCAGAAGCGGCCAGAGAAGCAGAAGTAGCCACAGATGGAGGTGCAGCATAAAGAAGCACCACAATAAAAAGAGATAACCAAAGCAAAAGCAACAGCAACAACAGCAGCACTATCACCAACAGCAGCAGCAACAACAAAGGACGAATCAGCGTACAGACACGCCGATGGAAGTGGACAAAATGCCTCCACCTCGGGCGTCATCCTTTAAGAGTAGCAGAGAGGAACAAAAGGATGACGAGCCATTGCAAAGCCACTCTGGCCGTAGTAGGGCGGAGATTTTCATGGACAAAACAAGGTCACTCTCTATCCTTGCTTGGCCAGAAGAAGCCAAAGAAATTGTCTCGCCAAAATCAAGTTTCCCGTTCCCGTGGTCCGTTACAGTCTCCCTTAAAAGTGAGAAAAATAAGAAAATGTTCCTTGTCTAGAGACAATATGTAAAGTGGACAAATATTAATACAAGAAAGGCCTGTCCGATCAAAAGTAGGCCCTCTTAGGGCTTTTGTTTAAGCTAGATATGGTGGACGGAAAGTCAGTTGAGGACCCCTGAAATTTTCCTGATGCCCCAAGAGTGATCACCTGTTTGAGGGAAACTGGGGGTTACCTCAAAATTTGTAGACACCTGTTCGAAGCGAAAGAGACATACCCAAACATAAGAATGATTGATTATTGGATAATGTCGATTTATGGAAACTAAGATATTTTTATGCTGGAGGGTCCCTGATTTGCTTTGAGGGTCGAATGACGACGGAGTCGAGCTCAGGGTGCCTGGGACAATCCGTCAGGGTCCTTTGTGCCGCATATTTCCGACCGGCATGTGAGTAAGTTTATTCTTATTTTTCCAATTTCAGGCTTGAAAGATGTCAATCAAGATAGCCAGACTCAATGCGAAGGGCTTGAGGGATCGGAGTGAGGCAGCCTGTCTGCTCCGTGGCCTCTTGTCGTTCGGAGTGGATGTCGCTGCGATCCAAGTGACCCACTTTGTTTTCAGCGTCGATGCGTGTCTGCTGTCTAACGACTTTGTCGTCTATTCAGACTATGGGGACTGACATGCCAGAGAAGTTTATTTGTTGGTTAGATGTACCCTGGATACGAGGGTGAACCTTGGTTATGTCGATGTCGAGGGCCGGTTGATCATGGCCGTGAAAAGTGGTTCGTTCCGAGTTGTTGCGGTTTATGCGCCCAACGACCAGGAGGGGAGGGTCTCGTTTTTTCGGAGGTTGGGGCTTTTCCTGGTTGATTCAACGCGCCTAGTGTTAATGGGTAACTGGAATGCCATCCTGGACCCCAAGTTTGAGGCGGGGATCTAGCGGGAGGAGGGGCGATCGCAGTTTGTTTGATCTGATCGACGAGTTTGGTCTCGTTGATAGAAACCGGGTTGATCACCAGGGGGGGAAGATTTGGACGGGCGATCCTATCCGCATTCTTGGAGTGTGATTTGTACCCGACCTACAGATGGAGAAAAATTGATCAGAAGTACAGGCAAAGGTCGGCGCGGCCGGTCAGACTTGGCGCCGACGCAGTTTTTCCGTGAAGGACAGGGCGGAGGCGTGTGCCACTTACGTCTTTACTCTTGTCTTTAACTGCTTGTCTGTACTTCCTCTCTGTAAAAATCGTAAGAAGGAACCCGAACGAGGCTATTCCGAAGGCCAAAGTCTCGTCAGGGTACGTAGACAGATACCAGATTCCGCGTAGTTGAAAGAAGAGAGGTTTATTGTAAAAGAGAATACACTACTGAAAGACAGGAAATAGAATAACAGGCTAGTAATTCCCGAAGCAAGGATTCTACCAACCACCCAACGCGGTCAGATATGGCACAAGGCCGAATTAATGTGGGGATCCGATCCCGTAGGCTCGGCCAAAAATTTCCCGTATTAAACGGGGCCTGGTAGCTGTTTCCCGAGACGATGATCCTCTCTGCCTGGAGGCAGAGAGTTAGACCAACTCAGCTGGAGACGAATCTACAACTAATTCCCGAAGTAAGTACCCAGATATATCCTGTTCTCACTATATGTAGCTACTGATATAGTCAGTCCACATAGGCGATAGGGAGTTTCCGACATTCCATTACAACACTAGGTTTCAACACCTACTCTACTGTATGTTTTATATTCCTTTCTATTAAGCTTTCTGTATTCGTTTATTACGTACCGTAGTTTACACTCCTTCCGATGTAATTAATTTAACCCATAGTGGCATATCTGATTCCTCTGTCACGACCGTTGCCATTCCGAGAGAATGGCGACTAGAAGTACTGCTTATTTCGTACACAACGATATCTTGTACGCGTCCCTGTCACGTCTCAGGTCCATACCAGGTAATGTGAAATTGAACTAAATTTATTTGAATCACCGTTGCATATAGTTCTCATTCGTCTACCTGTCACAATGGTTATCAGTCTGAAAAAATGATGGATGGAATCACCATTTATTTGATCCAAAAGATCATGTACTTATCACTACTTTACGAGCCACATCCAATACCATTCCTTTACACGTCCATGCTTAGAAAATTACTGCCACATATGGTCTGGTGCTCCTGCTATCTATCTAGAACTCCTTGATAATATCTCAAGAATCAGCAATATTATCGGCCTCGATCTGGCGTAATGGCTTCAGGCACTTTTCCACCGCTGTAAGGTTACCTTTCCTTGCCTTTTCTATAAATACTTTCATGGTGATCAATACTATTACATCTTTGCTATGTTGCCTAGACTTTTTGAATTTAAGGCAAGTACTAGACTGTCGACGCGGTCTCATCAATTTACATTTGAGCTGGTTAGATGTAACCATGAATTCTAAGCTAACAGTTTCTTTTCTCACACTTCTCGCTTGTGGAACTCCTTTCCGGCTCCATCCTTTCGAGCCAACTTTAATCTGCAAATATTCAAATGCAATGTCAATCGCTATCTACTGTCCTCCTAATTACTCTTCCTTAGCAATGTTTTTGTTTCTAATTCTTCCACACCCAATAAGCCGTTGCTTCTCTGCAGCCTTACTGCCTTCCCTGGGGTGAACTCGATTTAAGAAAAAAAAAGCATTGTACAGTTCTTTCAAGTCATCGTCTCATTTAACTATCATTTGATCGATCCAGTGGAGTATGTTCAGTGCCGGATTTACATATTATCTGGTATGGGTTGTAGCCCCGGGGCCCCCTGATAAAACTAAAAATATAAAGATATAAGCACAGGGGTGATTTGTTTATTTTTATTTAGTTTTAGTTGAATAGTTTCATGCTCAATGCCAAAAATGCATAATCCGTAAATATATATCTTTTTCTTATAGATATATAATGGAGTAGCCCTCAAATTCTATTAACTCAGGGACCTGTTAAGGCCTAAATCAGTCCCTGGATATATTGTCTTCATTCATCACCCTGCCATATTCATTGTTATTTCGAGGGAATATTGAATAGAGATATCATTTCACTGATCTATAGAGGTATGTTGTTATTCTTTTATATGACGCAGCCGTTGTCATTCCGAAGTAATACCTAATGGAATTATCATTTATTTAGGACAATACAATTCTCAGTCCTTTAAATGTTGTGTCCTTCTTCGTGGTTATTTCAGATTTGTAAGTACTTAAAAGAATAGCGACAAAGAATATTTACGTTCAATTAATTCCTTTCTTTGATCCTGAATCTGACTAACTGGGAATGAATAAATATTCCTTGTCAGTTTCTTATTTAATGTCAAAGTTTTCTACAGAATCAATGTACGATATTATTGAGTGCTTCGCCAAATGAAAAATACGAGACAATGTATGTTTCATGCAACTTTTAACCACATGGAATTGTTACATAATTTAATCGACTTACATTCAATTAATCCATAAATCAATACTTTTATTGATTACTTACTAGAAATCTTACCGATATCCAATGTAGGTTTAAGCGAACAAAGGGACCTTCTGGATATTGTTCTCGTTTTATTTATTTTCAACCTCAAGTATCGTTTCCTTCAAATTTTGCCGATAACTGTGCTGTTCTTTGACAAAGAGGACATTTTTAAAACGATACATCTTGATGGATAATATAATTCGCGGTGGGTTTTAAATTTTCTTGTTAACTAAAAAATTATTTCTTTCTTTCAAAAAACTTTAATCTCTTTATTGTTCAGTAGACAAGCTGTTCTTCCATCAGGAAATAGAGTAAAATATTTACGTTTGTCCACAGTTCGCATGGTGTGCGTAAAATCACTTCAAAATTATTCTAGAAGGAAACACAGTTGTTACATTCGATGAAGACTTAACTTTTGGGGCAAAGCAAGAAGCAACAAATAAGGTTCGTTTTATGATTTAGACGCCTTGATATTTTTGTTTATTAGTGTAAAGTTAATCCTAATTCTCTATTTTTTGTCATTTGCATTAAATTTCAGGGAGGAAATATTTACCGAAACACCGGACATACTTTCACTTTATATATCCGTATGTGTATAATCTGAATTCGGCCGTTAATGCATCTAACTTTTAAAAAATGAAATAATGTTTTTTTTTTATAAATTAAATTAATATTGATGATAAAATTTTCAATCGACCCCATTTATCGAATCTTATCTTAAAAGCTGCAGAACATTATTTCAAGTTCAAAGGAAAATCAATATTTTTAAAAATAAATGAGGAAAATCCGTGAAAGATCAATTCGAAAAATTCATTAGCTTTCATTAATAACCGAAGAAATATTTTTGTTAGATAAAAAAGGGAGATAATCAATGGTTGCTCAAAAGACAACGATCGCTCGGCTTGAGCAGTAAGGAGCCATTATAAAAAAATCATTAATTCAATCTCAACCAAAATACGAAAAAAGGAAAGCAAAAAATAAAATTATGTGGTTTGACGTTCATTACTGGTAAATTTTCGGCAATGATCGTCGTTGTTGTAAGATATATTTCCACTATGCATGGTTTCTCGTCTGACTGATTAGGCTTACACAGAAACAGTCAACGCAAGTAGGATATCCGAAAAGATCTTGGATGATAGGAGAAGACGGATTCTGCGCACGACGGTTTCGACAGTGTTCCTCTTCCTGCGGGACTAATCATGCTTCCGTGGTTTCAACATTTGCCAACTGGCTCAATCGCCAGCCAACTTTTCTAATTAGCAAAGGAAAATAGACAATGTTCAAACACCATAATGCCATGAGTTTTTAGTAAACTTAGCTTAGAATGGCCTAAGGCCAATATTAGAAAATCATGTAAAAAGATTCTATTACACTAGTTTCTTAAGTAGCAATAGGACTCTTTTATGTCAATCAATATTCAACTGTTGTTTTCTTACCTTACCAAAACACCGGATAGCTTCGCCCTTGTGAAATACATACATGAATCGCCCAAAATAAATAAATAAAAATAGTGTCGATGGGTTTTAGCAGGAAAATTGAAACACAGTATTTAAAAGAGTCTTACTTTTCTAGCCTGAATATCAGGGTTAGAAATCCAGATTAACTAACCTATAGCTTGTGGAATATATTATATATCCCCGGGGAAGTTTTATTACGCCAGACTAACATAAACTGGGTAAATTCTGCACAATCTGTGTCATAGAGCAGTGATATCGGCGTTACTTCGAATTTCTCGCGATTTCGCCCTATGTCAAAATGTCAGCTTTCTTTGTTTCTATCCATACTTATATATGAAAGTTTTAGACAAAAATAAATGTTCGAAAAATAATGCCCGATTTTAAAATAATCCTTTCTCTTATGTTCAAAATACATTATTATGGTTACATGTCACTTTTTTTTAGTTAATCCAGAAACTGAGGTAAAAGGCATTATAAAAGTGTAAAAATAGGTTTTAATACCAGAAATTTTTGTAAAAAATAATTCCTAGAAATAAATTTTTGAAGAAAAAAAATATTACCAGCAATACGTTTTTTGAAAAAATAATGTTACCGGCTATACGTTTTTGGAAAAATAATATTACCAGCTATATGTTTTTTGAAAAATAATATTATTAGCTATATATTTTTGAGGAAAAAAATATTAACAAAAATATATTTTTAGCAAAACATAAATATTACCAGAAAAAAAAAGTTGTCGGCATTAAATGACCCATTGAGGTTGATATGCCGTGAAAGAAGACAAAACAAAACAATAACGTACCAAAATCTACGCCAGACAACTCCATTTCACCAAAGAGAAAGGCAACGCAGCTAGAGATCAGAAATCTCACCGATATATAAATAAATAAAAACAGACGCAAGCTTCTCTTTGTCAATACGCTTGTACTTTGCAATGTGAGTAATGATATTTACTAAAGATTATGAACGTTCTATAAAAAAGGCACACGCTGATCTGTAGAAACATTTCAAATAATAACACTTCCGCCAAGAAACAATTTGGGCACATTACCTACAAAACATACTTGTAAAAATGTAAACAAATTTCAGTTTAAAAATGTTTTGGGAAGTTAATTTTTTAAATTTTATTTCATATGTTTTATTCACTTACCTGCAAGCAATGCGGAAATTCCACTAATACTCAGGAGGTTACAGGGAGGGAAATTGAGAGAAAAGATTAAGTATAGCGAGGATTGAGGAAAGGATAAAAGATGAACGGAATTCAAGAAGATAGAAGATGGCGACTAACGTTACATTTAAATTTTTGAAAATTGTAGTTATCAAGGAAGCAAGTAAACGGAAGTACGAGAAAAAAAACTTTTGGAGTAGAGTGGCGGTTGAATTGAATTATTTCAACAGTAAAACGGTGGGACCTAAATGCCAATCTAGCAGCATGTTTAAATTCATGTAACGGAGCACCAGAGGAATTGTGGGTATGAGTAATTTTAACGGTGTTGTAATTATATGCGCTTTTGCCACAATAAGGCTATTATACCTGGGAAGTAAATACATAATTAGTAGTTTATTATAGAAATACATTGAGAACTCAACAGAATACTTGCATTATATAAATAATTAAGAAAGGGATTGTAAGTGGTCAGGAATTAATAGAAACGTTACAGATAGAATAAGGCTATTATGTATATATATTTTGCTATAAAATTAGATTGAGAAGTTAAAATAAAATTTTCAGTGATTAGTAGTTAATGAAAGCGTTAAAGGTAGCGTTATTATATGCATAAAATATAGATAGATAGATAGATAGATAGATAGATAGATAGATATTTTGATAGATAGATAGATAGATAGATAGATAGATAGATAGATAGATAGATAGATAGATAGATAGAAATATACTATAATAGAATAGCATAAAAATATCAAAGGAATGAATGAAATATTTCTTATAGCAAGAGCAAGACTGAAATGATTTTTGTCTTATTGACAGAATTGCAAACAATGAAATGCCCTTGGGATATAAATGAAGAGTGAAAACTCTTGGAAAAAGCGATTTTCAGTAATCAATGTAGAAAAAATTCGCAGGTCTTAAATGAAAAATTCTATTCGAGAATTGAATAGGAATCCTAATTGCGCAACCATTAGTAATTTTCACGAATTGAAATTATCTTTTATATGTCGACTCATAATAAAACCGCCTTCTTTTGGCAGGGAGCACTGATTCAATATACTATGAATAGCTCTGGATTGATTTCCCAACAGAAGCTTTCAAGGAAAATCAACCTAGTTTGAGGCGAACGATGGAACTTTCTGAACATTGGTCATGACCTTTTAACTCCCCAAATTTTGACACTCGCTCCCGAAAATGTCGCTATTATTGAGCCAAGAGTAAGAGTATATTAAACATATCATGATGGTTACAAGATTCCTGAAAAACTGAATTTATCTTTCGTTTTCATGATATTTTATGGATTATTTACTTAAAAAACTGTGCTCAGTGTTATATAACAGAGCTATAATGTATATATATTAATGAATACACATACCCCACACCGTTTGCACTACTCGGAGTTTCATGACAAACGCAATCTTCAGCTGCTGAGAGTATAATGACCATTAATCGAATCTATGTGAAATTAAATCAGTTTATCGGAATCGCAGCTTACATATATATATATATATATATATATATATATATATATATATATATATATATATATATATATATATATATATATTGTACATTTAAGCAACAATCCTTTATTTATTATGAATGTTTCATTAAAAACGACAGACAAGGGACTATGGTTAAGCTTTTTATTTAATTTTTCTTGTGTTCGCAGAAGAGCTTTCTTTTTCGGGCACAGGGTGTGTAGAAACTGTCCGAATGTTCTATAGTTCCGAGCGCTTTCGGTTATAGTTTTAGCCATTATCAAGGATGATTTTATTTTTCAGTTTATACGAATGTCTGTGTTATGTGTATGCTTTTATTGTGTTATAGAGGTGTTTTATTTTCCGAATATGGTTAGCACATTGTGCCCTAGTTTGTAGTTAATATTGTTAAGAGATCGCTTTTTCTTTTAGGGCATCCATTATCTTTAATCTTTTTTACAAGTGGATGAGGTTATTATATTTTTGTTTTCTACTAGTATTTTTCGAATGGAGTCTGGTAGATTTGTGTGTGTGTTTAAATGGGTTCTAATGGAGCTCTGGTAAGGTAAGGCGTCTGGGTAGGCATGTAGTTGTGTGACATTCACACAACTACATACCTATCCAGACGCCTTAAGCATTGTTTTTCTTTAATAGCAGTTGATAGGCTTTCCCTATTGCCTGGTCATTACTACACCCCTTCTATTAAACAGGAGTAGAGGCTCATCCCTTGTTTCCTGTTTAGGAAAGGGTTCCTGGATCCTTTTCTTTAGCCTCAGTAGTAGTGCAGATGTGAATCTACTGAAGGTACTGGGTTGGCAGTTTCTGGTTGCGGTTCCCGAGTGGCAGGTAGGAGCCCAAACTTTTGCGTAGCGTCCTGAGAAGCTGTTCTGATCAACAGTTGCATAATATCAGGATTCTTACAGTGCCATGTCGCGCATGGAAGGGTGTCCGTGCACGCACCTCTGGTGGGCAACCCTGGCGTCACATTATCTTGCAGTCAGCGCCAGTTCCTTTCTGTCCATGTCATATACGATGGCAATCTGCTACTATGACATTGGGCCTTTTCCTTAGCAACATAACTCAACATGACCATAAACAACCAAAAATATAAACCTAAACCAGCTAAAAATCACCTAAACCCTTTAAAATTTCCTTCTCCAACATCCGTGGTATTTGTTCCAACTTCTGCATTATGGAATTGTCCCTCTTCGAAAAGTCCCCTGATATACTAGCTTTCTACAAGACTACCTTTAACTTGTCAATACTCCCCTCTGATTTATTGATTCACAGCTACCTCCCTCTCCTTTAAAGGGACTCTAAAATCCACATTCATGACCTGGAAGTTTTAAACATTATCAATATAGACTCAAGTATAAAACCGAGTAATGTTTCTCTACAGGCTCAAGTATAAACCCGACCAACGTTTAAATATAAAAGCTCGACCAGTATTTGCAATAGACTCAAGTATAAATCTAAATAATATTAAAATATCACCTCAGGTATAAACCTAGCCAATATTTGCCAATAGTTAAAAAAAGACGAACAACCTTTTACTTTATGTGCAAGTATATTTAAAAAGAAATAGAGATTTTGATGTTGTATGTGTCAACAAGAGTTGAGATGTCGTAAAATTCACCAACCCGAACCATGTCCAACAAAAGCAACAAGGAAAAGTAATTTAAATTTAAAAGACAGTACACAGCGTGAAAATTTATCTTCCAATTAATCCTCTTGAAATTACAAATGAGAAGAATCGATGTGCTGTCCACTAAAGCTTTCTCTCGTTGTCCTCCTTGACCGCTCTCCTGAGAATCTCTGATCTCCACTACAAATATCTTTTCGATTTCAAGATGACCGCTTACCTTCAAAAGATTTTTTCCATTTCAAAATGGCTGCCAACCTCCTGGATTTGATGTAATTATTTCTTTTTCTTTTGTATTTTTTGTTGCTCGAACTAATGTGATTTTTAGTCCCGTCTTTGCCACTTTGTATAATAATGAAGCAATAAAAGCAAACAACACAGAGACATTTTGCAACCTAGAACTTTCAAACAAGTAAATTAAAAGATATAAATCAAAATGAAACAGGCTGAAGTTTTTTCTTTTTTTTTCAAATTTCTTCAGTCCACTTTAACAGACACATCAAAAGAAATGTCGACTACAGATCTTTCACAGTGAGCCAAAAAATGAAGGTATTAATATGATAAAAATGATAACAGTGTGGACGGATTTTGCATGGCTGAGATTAATATTGCTTTTTCGGTTCTTTTTCTCACGTTCTTTCTCTTTTATATTCTTCTTCAGATTTGTCTGGATTTTGCTTTGTCTTTTACTTCCCATCTTTTCAATTTCTTTTTTTTCTTTCTTCTCTTTCATGTGTTTCTTTCCATTTACATATCTTTCTTTAATATTCGGTTACTTTCTTTCCCTTCAGACATCTTTCATCAAGCATGTTCCTGACTTTATTTCGTTTGTTCTTTCTTTTTTCACATCTATAATTCTCCTATAATCTTGTACTATGTTTTGCTGACCATTTTTAAAAAATAATTTACCTTTCTTTATCTATCTTGTAGTATTCTTTGTGTCTTTTTTCTTTTCAGACATCGTTCACCTAGTCCTCTTTCTTTCTTTCTTCTGATAATTTTTCATTCTCTTGCACTAATGTTTCTTCTACAGGAATTTCATTGTTTTTATGCCTCTTTCATCTCGTATTCTTTTGATCGTTCTTCCATCTTACTTGTATCATACTTTATTCTTTCTTTTTCTTTAAGCATTCTTTCTTTCTTTGTTACTTTCTTTACACATTAGTTATTTTCTCTCTTCTTTTCATGATTAATTCCTTGCTGTTTAAAATTATTTTTGCTTTTTCTTTCTTGTTTCATTCTTTTCCTCGTCATTTTCCGTTTTCCTTCCTTATTTTCTTTCATGAAATGAAATATTTTGCAAATAAGAAAGTTATAAATCTATACGCACGCACAAGCGTGTCTTCAGGAAAATTATAGAATGAATTCAGTTGGGGTTACTCTTTTTTGTACTCCTGCACCAGGAGGACGCTAAGCATAATATGATTGCGCACAATTTTATTATATTTTCATATATAATCAATAAACGTGTCATATTGGTAATAGTAATATAAGCTGTTTCCTTACAAGGAAACATTCATTGACAGAGCAGTCAGTGCAGCTGTTGTTTGAAATTTATGAAATCATTGTCATAAAAGAATTTTTCAGGAAGATTGATTTCTCAAGTCCTGTATTGCTCTTTCCAGTATTGAGAGGAGCGGGGGGGGGGCTTCATTCAGTATCTTGGTTAGGTCATTAGTCTCTCTTCAAGTTACATTTTATACCTACTTGACTACTGATGGATGTCCTAAGATGATGATGTTTCAGGTATCTCCTAACATTTTTTGTTTGTGATTTGGTTCACTACGACCT
This sequence comes from Acanthosepion esculentum, assembly GCA_964036315.1. Lineage (NCBI taxonomy): Eukaryota > Metazoa > Mollusca > Cephalopoda > Sepiida > Sepiidae > Acanthosepion > Acanthosepion esculentum. The sequence goes on along the minus strand of OZ038476.1, from coordinate 105,911,674 downwards.
ACATGCTTCATTCGCTCAGCAATATAGATATATTGCTGAAGACGATGAGACAAAGTGGATTTTTTGTTTATTTATCAAAGACGCGTTTCGCCGAAGAAAGTTTATGCACAGACTGCAAAGATAAATGTATGTGCGAGGCAAATACAATACCCACTTATCATGAGAGATAAAAAAAGATTTTCATCACACATAGTTTTGATTTTCTTTTAGTCAAACTGATGATGCCAAAGAGTGAATAAGCTTTCTCCGGCAAAAAATAAAAGAACTATCCATTTTGTATCATGATATTCACTTTTCGGATACTATTATTCCTCACACACACATAACCCCCTCCATATATATATATATATATATATATATATATATATATATATATATATATATACACGCACACAGGCACACATATATATAGGGTGTTCCAATAAGTTGGACCGATTTTAAATGTGAATTACGTTTAAGCGTCTAATGATTTTTTTTCTTTTCTTTCAGGTTTAACAACTTAAGTCTTTGACAATTTTTACCATTGAAGGATTAACAATCAAACAGCGTGCCTATTACGAAGATGAACGTTCAAACAGAAATGCATTTCGCGCACTTCGCGATTTTGGGGGGTCAACATAATCGACCAACCGAGAATGCAGTTGGAATAAATTGTTCTTGAATTCAAACAAACTGGGTTGGTGGCAGATGTGAAAACACCACTGCGTGTTCGTTTACGCCGTTATATATATGCATAAACAACGACAAAATTTTAGAGGAAATGAAAACAAAATGGAGACTTGTACTTAACTTCAGAAAGAGACAGTAGAAATTTCTAGGGCAAATAATGAGGGAAGAGGGCTTGGAAAATTTGATACTCACAGGACAGATTGAAGGTACAAAGGACAGTGGAAAGCAACGCATTACCTACTTAACGAGCTTGTGTAATGGATAGCAAAACATACATTATGAGACCTAGCAAAAAGACAAACTTTACCAAGAGCTATAAATGACAGAGAGTTGTGGAGAGCCATGATCGACCACATCCTGAGGAGACACAACGCATAGAAGAATAATTATTAGCAATATAATTTTAAAGTTATTAGATGAAACATTGTCAGTTGCAATTAATTTTCGATTACTACTCTTTACATCCTGTTTTATGTATATAATCAAACTTTTATATAGGATTGCTCATCTAATACAAGATCCGACAGAAGGTTTTACTAAATGAGGTTATTAAATTGGCCTTATGTAGGATAGATAACCGTTGGTACTAGTATTGAAGAGGTTAAGATAGTAGTGGCCAGGAAAGCACCCCCCCCCCTGGAATCAGTTCCGCAAAGTATGAGTTCTTGGGAAGATTCTGTCCGAGTAAAACGTCCTCCTTACCAATGGAATACGAAGGGAATAAGGATGATTGCCCAATGTGCATGTGATATGTCTGGTCCTAGCTGAGAATTTCGGGACTAGTCAAAATATGAATTTAACTCATCTGAAAACCTGGTAGGTAAATATTGATAGAGTATCGACAGGTTGACAACATATCACTTGTGGGGAAGGGGTTGTAAGATGAAAATAATCATCCACCGCGTAAAGACTTTTGAATTCTATCAAGGCTAGGAAGTGAGGTTTCGGCTCAGATATGGTAGAAATGCTCAATTTTTGGTCTACGAGGGTCGTTCAAAAAGTTCTAAGCCTCGTCCAGAATGAGTTGGATAAAAGGTCAGTTTTTCACTATTTTTCAATATAGTCAAATCAATGCATTTGGTCCAACGATACTTAAGCATTGCCATTCCATCACGGAAGAAGGTGATGTCCTAGTTCCCCAAAACGCTCTACAGCTCATATGATCTCATTATCTCACGCATGTATGATTTGAGTTTGGGTGACAGCAAGAAGTCAGATGGAGTTATGTTTGGTGGGAAAGGGAGAGTAAGTCAAGGCCAGAGCTGGCTGCTTTACCGACTGCAACCTGAGCAGTGTGAATGGTCGCGTTAGTCTGTAGCAAGAGTATACATGCCCTTAGGTTCCCTTTGCATTTCGACTTGATTGATTAATTCAGTTGTCTGAATTATAATTAATAGTTTTGCCATTTTCCAGGTAGTCTATCATCATGACGCCTTCATAATCCAAAAGAAATAAAACAGAAGACATCACCTTGGCAACAGACGCTTCTTGCATGAACTGATTCTGGTGTGGAGAACCAGAGTGTTTCTACTCTTTGCTTTGAATCTTTTATTCAGGTTTGAAGAGTTGAACCTAGATTTCATGTTGAGTCACTCATCTGCGGTGGAAATTATCAGGATAAGCCTGGAAACGAGTCAGAAGTGTCCGGGAAATGTCAACCCTTTTTGGCTTCTGTTCTGGTGTCAGAATTCTTGGGACCCATCTTGCCGACAGCTTGATCATCCCCAAGATCTCAATTAAAACAGTGTGGACCGAACCAGAACCAATGCCTATGGACTTAGCTATTTGCTGGACTGTAAGACGTCTGTAAACCGAAACCGTACGTTGCATCAGTGGTTGGGATTTATGAACTACCTGACCGAGGCTCATCTTCCGTGCTGTTCCTGAGACGCTTGAACTCCGCAGCCCACTTTTTCTTCTTTTTTTTTAAGCGTATCACCCCAAGCAAGGCTGGAGGCCACTATTACGCATGGGGTTATAGAAGGGTTGGAGGAAGAGCAGATAGGAGTGGTAAAGGAGAGGATGTGGAGAAAGAGAAAGACAGTGGGTCGATCAAGGCAAGGGGGTTACAGAAGATTTGGAGCGAGAGCAGATGAGAATGAAAGATGAAAGGATGTGGAGAAGGGAAGTGGATAGATCAAGGCAACTGGAGATGTCGATTGACGCTACACTTAAACCGTTGGAGATTGTATTTGTCAGGGAAACAGTAATAGGGAAGGGAGTTCCATAGGCGAGATGTGCGAGACATGAAGCTATTGGAGTAAAAGAGACGTCTACATCTAACAGTTTCAACGGTGTAGGGGTGGGTTCTTCACAGTTGCATAGGAAGGGGAGTCGTCAGCAAGTGTCCTTACCATATATATTTTTGGGGTGTCATACGTTTCTTTATTAGATAATTTATGACTGCTTGGGGCACTCTTTTGTCCATTTTTAGATTTATCGCACACCAGCATAGAAATTAAGACAGAGATCTCTCTGTCAGTTTTATAAGAAGTGTGATAAAAATGTTCAGCTACGGCTCTTCTTTCAGGTTGAGACTGAGAATGTTTTGAACGAGAAGTTTGCACTTGTGAAGATAGCGTATGGCAGAGGGTGTCCAGTGCTTGAGCGATACACGGCAACGACAATATTCCCAGCATCTTCAGCGATGGATCGTATAAATATGCCTGCAAAATGGTTAACCTTGACATTAATATGTTTACCGCACTTGTGTATAACCATCGTAGGCAGAAGCGTCTGGATAGAATTATGTGGGAACATACAGGCAACATTGGTTCAACATACAGTATATGAAGTATCAGACACATTTCACTTTAGAGATTTTCTTTTCTATGGGATATGTCAGTCGAATGCTCGCCAAGACACCCATGTTAACATCGTCTCACCGGGCGCAGTACTTCATCTGAGCTTGTGAGGGCGTTAAATGGATTCTGAAATTCTTGTATGGGGTGAGCTGGCCTAATCAGCCGTGGTACTAGTTGTGGAATACGGTGGAAGTGTAAGACTCTGAGGTCATAAACCTTGTTGTCAAGGTACCGAAGAAACATACCCATCTCCGTCCCAATGTAGGTACTTCTTTGATGCGCTGTGTCCCGTCAGGATCCGTGTGATCAGGGCACTACACAATTCCCTGTCCTTTTTAAGTCTTAGTATAATTTGCCTTTTCGCTGTATCCCCTAATCCTTATTCTGCTAACCATGTACACAAGCCCCTTAGGTAGGTTATATGCTCCTTTCTTGTCACCTCGTAATTTAGCTTCGTATGCCGCAGGGGAAAAATACCTGCCTTGAAAATCAGCATTCCTATATTTTACTTAGGATTGAATCCCGATTTCTGGCCGATGGCAATATGAAACGATCTAAAACAAACAATAGCAATGTTCGCATTTTTCTCGTTTTGGTTCGATAATTTTTTAAGATATTGTTCCCCGCCTTTTTTTTTTGTCTTGTGTCGATTTTCATGTAATCTTTCACCCTCCGGCCTAATCACTGTTCGACATTTGAATTTTATTATAATCAGCTCCTGAACTGGAAATATTGCTTGCGAAAAAAAAATCCGAAATCAAAGAACGCAAATGGAATAATCAAAGGTTCCAAAAAAGTACTTAAACACAAATGGATGAACAAAAATATCTAAAGATTCTGGAAAATTCTGGGAAAACAAAGAGAACAAAGAAGTCGATTTAATCATATCTTTTTGCCATAAAAAGCAGACATAAACGCCTTGCTTGTTACACTTGGCGTCTCTCGTGTTGGACGTGTTTGGTGAGCTTCCTTTTCTTTTTATCTGATTCATATTTGTGGAGATTCTAAGATAAGTCATTTTCCCCATTCCGCAAATTGTTAGAATCTGTATCAGCTAATTTACTGTTTTTATTATTATTATTATTATTATTATTATTATTATTATTATTATTATTATTATTATTGTTGTTGTTGTTGTTGTTAGCTTATGGAAGTTTTAATTTTTTGCTCCACGCCGCATGTCAGAATATCTGAGATGTGTCATTTTTCATTAATTGAAGAATTATTCGGACTAATATTCGCATCCTCTTAAATTACGACGAGTTATTCTCATTAATTCAAGAGTTCCTTGGTTTTATCACTCGTTTAAGTCGATTAATTATTCAGCCTTTTTCATGTATAAAATTTCGATATGAACCACTGTCATTATTGTTTGCATTCGAACCGACTCCTAAGAGGTTACTTGCCCGATCGCTGCAATCTTGACCTCATCGGGGGTAAACGTTGTCTTCTCCATATATGCCCATAATTTGTACCACTGCATTCTATTTACATTATTCGGACCATTGTCCTTATCTTTGTCGCCATATTTATTACAACGTTTCGGCCGTTGTACACTCCGGACTTCTTCAGGTGGTTGGAATGCCAAACAGAACCCTTTATTTCGCTCACTGAGGTAGACTGTTCTAGTTCCACATGCCATGTTTAATGGATGTCAGTTATCAGTTATCTCCTGTTAATTCCCCTCTCCACCGTCTTAACCGGGTATTGAACTCACAGTCTTTCCTGTCACTGGATCTAACCAATGCCTTTATCCACTTTGCCATGTGTCATTGCTGCATATTCTGTAATTCTCTACCTCAAATGACTCTTTGACTTTATACAGATTGGACATTATTGCAAAAGTAATTACAGGACTAATATGCTAAACTTTTCTGATTTTAATATTAACGCCTTTGTCTACCTGCCTTCACCTTGTAATATTAAAATTGTATGCCAAGGAGAAGTAACTCAATAATCTTGCCTATATATCGCGCCTTCAAATGAAGTTGACCCGCAGTACAAGTAACCGCGGTGATTGCTTTAATTTCCCAGCGCCTACTATTGAATAAAAATGCAATCACTGTAGTCATGGAAGGAAAAGAGAAAAACGTGTATACAAAGAAGGGTCTGACCACTTCTTAAAATTTGAACAAATGGTAAATAAAACAGTCTTTTCTCAATCATTTCCTGGTCGGGCCAAGGACTTTTCAGCGCCCATATGTCAGATCTAATCCATTTCCGAGAATATATATATATATATATATATATATATATATATATATATATATATATATATATATATATATATATATATATGTGTGTGTGTGTGTTTGTGTGTGTGTGTGTGTGTGTGTGAGTATTTATATTTATATATATATATATATATATATATATATATATATATATATATATATAGAGAGAGAGAGAGAGAGAGAGAGAGATGGTACAATAAATAAATTCTCGTAATTTTATATGTTTTTAATTTTGCGCATGCGCTTTGCTTGTTTTGGGATTTTGTTTACTGCTTAGTATAGTAGGGTCGCTGGGCACCAATACAGAATTCCCTCCGCAGTGGAAACGTAATGTTTGGCATTCGAGCCGGAAGCTTCAATACGAACATTTCAGATTACCAATCTGAGGACAGTGCAAAGTTTTCGGAAAGAGTTGGATGAGTCTAATGATGATTACGAAGTTACGGCAGCTCGGAAAACTCACTGGTCGTTCCAGTAAGAAAGAACTCCCCAAATTATTGGTGAGGACCTCAGACTCAACATGGGGCCCTACATCAAGTGCCTTCAAGAGGTAGTGAGGTATGACCGGTTCCCAGCTGAGCACCTGGCAAGTTATCTCCACATATATAACTTGAAAGGCGTAGATGTATTCATTCATGCGTAACGTGTCTTGGTTAAGAAAACCCAGCGGGGGCAACCAATCTCTAGGTAAACTAAAATAAATGTGCTCTAAATTGAAGGCTCGCCTTGATTCCGTCAGGATAAAACTCCGTTAAGTCTGTTGACTTCAGTCCTAGAATCCATCTACCCACCTATACCGTATCATCTCTCTCCGCCCATTACTCTCTCTTTCTCTCTCTCTCTCTGTCTATCTGTCTGTCTGTCTGTCTGTCTCCCTCTCTCTCTCTATATATATATTTACATATATATATATATATATATATATATATATATATATATATATATATATTAATTAAAATTCATGGGATAGTAATAGGCAAATGTAATGGTAATTGGCACCAATCAACGTAAATCTTCGTTCCAGCGGGAGTTGATTGTAAGTGGCAGCCGGATATGAAATAACATTTCTGGACCATTACTCGCATTTGCCATCCCTAGAGCTATAGTGTCAATTATGTAGTACATGATAGAAAGCATCAACACCTACCAGGGACATAGCAATGACCGACCGCCGGTCCTCAATGACTGTGATCGGAATTTTCTGTCTGGAATAAGCTATGGGAACAAAGACGTGAGACAGATCTTTTTAAAATATTCACTTTAAATGCTGGAAGTACCAGAATTATACTGCTGTTCAGTCCAGCGTCCTTCAGCTTCCATGGGGTATTGGATCAGAAGAACCATTGGGATGCTCTTGTTAACATCACATTTCATTGGAGTGGAGCAATCTGTGGTGACAACCAATCAATAAATTCGATATGCTAAGAGATTAGAGCAAAGGAGAATCTATTTAGTAATATGTATTACGGAAATTTTTTTCTCAATATAAAAACCATATTCCCAGCCTTGTTCACGACTAAACTTAATAAGTGCCTATTTTGTGAGTTTACCACTTTGTAACATTACTGCAATTCTGTATGAGACCAATCCAAATTTAGTAAATACTTCTGTTATTCTTATTGTCACACAGGTGTGGTTGCATTATAGGTTACACAAAGTGTAACGCAATCCTTGTTCATTAATAATGAAAATACAAAACTTTTCTCATGTGTAACATTACGTTTTATTGAACTAGGAACTTTGTCAATAACTACTGGCCCATGTGTTTGTGCATATCGATATAAGAGACTGTCTTCTCTCTGGTGAGTGTTTATTTATCTATCTATTTCTTTTACGCGTGTACATCACAAACCCATTTGGGTCGATTACGTGTTTACATGTCTGGAACGTGTGAAGAACGAACCTGCACTTGCTGACGAGGAGCTTATCACACAAGTCATTTTTTAGATGCATCTCGCTTCTTTAATAGTCTGGTGTAACACTGAAGTTAGTGTTTCGTCTGGTATCATCTGATGTGTGTTAAATGCTACATCAATAATTGTCTATGTGTTTGTGCGGAAAAAAGCTTTTTTTGTTTGCAGAAGAAATTATATTTCTTCAAACTTAGTGATCATGCAGTTCGTCTTGTAGGGAGAACATAAAGCGGGTTTTTCTTTACCAGCCATTTTAATTTTTTTTTTTTGCCTCGGGAGTAGAAATTCATAAAATAATTTTTCAAAGTGAAAGTTGGCTTTTGAGGATAGCTATAAAAAGAGTATTTTTACGCATGTCTGTCATAGTGCACGGGCATCTAGATTTCAAAGCATTCCTTAGATTCCCATGTAGACCACGTAACATTTCCTCAATTGCAATGTTGAAAATATACAAGTCAAGTAAAATCTAACATGTCACGCCAGAGAATAAAATATTGATGCACTCAAATATAATCTATCAAAGTGAACACTAAGTAAAAACCAAATGTGCTCAAGGGAGGAAGGGAAAACAATTAGACTAAAAACACAAACACTACACAGAAAATGTTTATATATATATATATATATATATATATATATATATATATATATATATATATATATATATAATTATGAATCTTTGCAGTGCCGTTAACAACCGTAAATTTTAAAAAGTAAGTTACTCCAAAATTCGCTTGATGAGAAAATGGAACTAATGTCTTTGGTTTAATAACAAAATTAAATTCAAGGGCTTTAGCTTCCATTTCTGAAACATGGTTATCACTGTGTAGCGGTAAAACCATATTTTAAATCTATTAATTTATAATATTAATGCTCTGTAAATTTAAATTTACATTGAGCACTATTGTGTAAAAATAAAAATATCTATAAGAACACCGGATTTTAAATCTTACTGTTCTTTCCTTTTTATTTTTATATATATATATATATATATATATATATATATATATATATATATATATATATATATATATATATATATACGTGTGTGTATATATATACAAGGATAGCATTGGTGTATACGGAATAAATTCCAATAATTTAATTTAATTTAATAAATTCCAATAACTTAATTTAGTATAATTTAATATTAATTAGTTAAAATGAATTCCATTTTAGTCTAACCCTAACATTAAAATATTAAATAATTATTATAACCAAAGTTCGTTGCCATGTTTTTGAATTCTCATATATTTGTATTTTGACTGGACATTCCAACTTATGTAAAAGCGTTTCCCCTAGCGTGCGGTGTTTGATTGATATAAAAACCCTTTATTCTGCCTTCAACACCATCACTTGATAAGACACCAGAAGCGTTGAAACATAATGGCTATTTTTATAGTGATTTCACAACATAATTATGTTATAATTTTCGTATAAATAATTATATATATATATATGTGTGTGTGTATGCGTGTGTTCACGCGCGTGAGTGTGTGTAAACATTTTGTATAAATAAAACGCTTCTGTATGAAGACAATGTAAATAAAGACAAAAGGAAAACTATTCTTTACCAACGCATTTCGTCCTTCGAAGAACTTTATTAAGATAAATATAAGGACTTTATTTTGCAGCACTTATTTATAAACAGAAGTAAAAATATCGTTAGGTTTCAAAATTATAAAATTTAACAACCCTCAAAAATAGTCTGAAAGGGTAACTGCGGAAGTAAAAAATAAACTATGGAGAATTATTTTATTATGGGTATTTATTGACATTATCATTATTATTGATATGTATGGACATTATAGTTCTGAAACAGGTATATATAAAATAAACAGTCACAACTTCTCCTTAAAATATATTTTGGAAGCTGGCAGAAATTTAAAAAAAAAAAAGTATCAATGAACACTAAAAAGATATTATACATAAAAATTTATCAAATGCATTAGTCATACACAGAAATAAGTTCAATCACAACTTTCATCTAAAGAATGCCACACAGAGAAAATATCTTAGACTGAAATTTCTTGAGGGAGCAGTTATGGAATCTTGAGCAAAAGTTAAACTATGCCCCAGACTTTTTTTCAAATATCACCTTTCCTAGGAGAATTACTCCATTATCGAGCCAACATACCTGATCTTAAACATTTTAAAATTATTAAAATTGAGCGTTCAAATCATAGCCTTCTCAAAATAAAGATTAAATAATTTATCAAATTAAAATAATGATTGCATTAATATAAAAATGAATAAATAAATATACACAAATAAGAAAGTAAAAATATATGAAAAAACAACAATAACCCTATTTACTCACTTTTGTCTATTAGGTATTAAATTACATCACTTGGCATCCTCCACAGATTCACTTTATTTGAACAGTTAGCCTAAAGAATATCTTGAGAGTTTCAAAATCTAAATTAAAAAAAAAGAGATAACTGTATTTTTGCTTCTGTTTATAAACACACGTGACAAAATGAAATAATTACGAATAACTTGGTAAAGTCCACCAAAGATATTTGGTCTTTATATATATATATATATATATATATATATATATATATATATATATATATATATATATATATATATATGTATATATATATATATGTGTGTGTGTGTGTGTGTGTTAATAATAAATATGCATTTGTTCTTTACACTTTGGTACAGCCTTGAGTTTAATGTATGCTGAAATCGTCAGGCATAAATTGAAAACTAACCGTTTAGTATTAAGATAAAATTTTTGCATCGGTCAGGTTTCAATTTGTGCCTGATGATTGCCACGTACATGAAACTATAGTTGTACTATATTATTATGTATATTATTAGAAGTATGAATCTTAGCTCTGTTACTTTACACAGAACAATAATTTATTACCACCAGTACTCACTGTGCGCTATTGAATATATATATATATATATATATATATATATATATATATATATATATATATATATATATATATATATATAAATTAAAATCTTCAGACACAGTGGGTTGTACATTAATATTGTTTCGTTTTTATTATTATTTCATTTAGATTCCTCGACTAGTTTCAGCCAACATGGCCATCATCAGGAGAAACACATTTTCTGCTTGTTTAAAGTTTTCTTTTATATCATTTAGAGTTATACCTTCCTCTTCTTTGACTCAGAAGACAAAGAGGGAGAGGGAGAGAAGGATGAGAATACATACACACACACACACACACACATATATATATTTGAATATTTGAAGATTATAGCTATCAGGGAAGTAAGTGATAGGAAGGGTGTTCCACTGACGGGAGGTGCGAGATAAGATGTTGAAGTAGAAGAGATAAACGCACCATTACATAAAAATTGGTCTGCTTTAGTAAACAAGGAATTTGTTATTCTCAAGCAAGAAAATGCAGCGCCACGACAAAAATCGTTAGGAAAAACGAGAAAGCATAACATTGTATAATCGTCGAAAGTTTTGTTTCAGAAATTCTAACGGAAACATTGCCGAATATAGAGAAGTACAACGAAGACGAAATAACTTTCAAAATGAATCAATGTCTAATAGTAAAAAATATATAATTTAAAACGGTATAAAAATGAGTGAATTTCACAGTGCGATAAAAATAGCAAATACGAAGAAATTGATCCGAATGAATAAATACATAACCCCAAAACACATCGTCTATGAAATTTAATCAGAAACAAGGTTGGAGAGTACAAGTCGTAAAAAGTCCTCGTAACGACAATAAAGCCATGAAAAGTGGCCAGAAACAATCAATTTATCGTTACTCTCATACGTTGTTGCTTCTTTTCTACTTTGCACTTAGTGTCATAGCTGACATCTGAAGTATACGATCGATTTCTCAGTTCATAATCTTACATTTGAAAGGTCGACTCAACAAGAGGTTGAAAGTACGTGTTCCATCGTCATTATATTCTCCAATTAACGACGTCTGTAACAATGGAAACGATTTTGACTTGGATCTCCGATGGAAATGTCGTCGAAAAGATATATTGGACAACATTGATTGCTTTCCATCTTGGCTGGAACACGGCGAAAGAAAAATACACCCAATTGTTCAGTGACCTTGTAAATGGCGAGAATTGACTAAAATTAGCGGAAAGGAAAGTCATCAATGAGATTTCGAAAAAAAAGAAGTCGAAAAAGTAAATAAAATGAAGAAATCGAAAGAAAGAAAGCCATTTTTTGATTTTGTTTTGTTTTTCATTATATATATATATATATATGTGAGTTTACCAAAAGTTTCATATATATATACATATATATATATATATATATATATATATATATATATATATATATATATATATATATATTGTTGTGTTTACAAGATTTGTTTGAATATATATTTATATATATATATATATATATATATATATATATATATATATATATATATATATTCAAACAAGGTTTGGTAAAAACATCTTAGTCAAAAAAGAAAATACTATGACATTAAACAAAAATACCTTGTTGAGTTTACCAAAACTTGTTTGAATATATATACATATATATATATATATATATATATATATCACTTATATAATTATATATCAAAACATTTTGAATATATATATATATATATATATACATATATGTATATATTCCAACAATGTATATATATATAAATATATATATATATATATATATATATATGTATGTATGTATGTGTGTATATTCAAACAAGATTAGGTAAAAAATGTATTATGATTAATATCATTGTATTTTCTTTTTAGAATAAGATGTTATACATAGAAATCAAACTGGGAATAAACTGTCCGAAGTTGTTTTTTTTTTCATGTTCATTCGACTGTCTCAACTATTACCAAGGACTGAATGGTGTTTTACTGTAGACAAACATTTTTGGTCGATATATTGTTTTGTTTTTTTGTTTGTTATTTTTTTTTTTTTTGAATCCCAGGATGTGGTCAAATTGTATAATAGGTGTCATGTAAAAACATATCACCTCCTAAAACGAATGATATTTTATTCAATGTAGGTTGTTTGTTTTTGTTCAAATTTGTCTTATATTAAGTAGCAGGAGCAAAAATGTCTACGTACGGTTTGTATTATTATGTCTACGTTTTTTTTGTACCAGGGAAATTCGTACAATTTCTTCTTCTAACGAGGCGAGGATGGATCTATTTAATTTATTTGACTGCTGATAGATTTGTTGCTGGAATAGCTGTATATTTGTTACATTCATTTATAAGATGGGTGAAATGACGACGTTCTAGATACAAAAAGGACACTTGCATCTAACATCAAAAAGTGACAGTTAAAATTTCAAGGACACATAATGAAGACAGAAGGCTTGTAAAATTTGAAAATCCCAAAACATATTAAAGCCACGGAGAGATGAAAACAGAGCATAACCTAACTAACAAGAACGTGTAAATAGTTGTCAGAACAGTGTTTAGGCGATATATCAAAAAGACAAAATTTACAAATATCCACACGTTCTGAAGAAGAAGATCTAGGATAAGATATTTTAGAGTTTGGGATAAATGATACAGCGTGGTAGAAATTTCTGGAAATATCGGACGGAAACGCGAGATAGTTTTGCATGATTTTACGTTGCCATATATGTATCTGGGCTTATACTAGCTCTCAGTATTGTTGAATTTGAAAGATCCGACTACGGTGTTGCTGTGATATTTTTTTTTTTTTACCTGTTTCTTGGGAATAACGGGGTTTTGTTGTTGTGTTTCTTTTTTAGTTTCTGCATTTGGCTTTGTTGTTGAGAATATGTTCAAGTTTTGCATCGTAGATATTAAATCCTTTGTTGCATGTAAACATCTTGTCATAATTACAGCTCTCTTATTTTGATAGAGGATCTGGATATGCAAACAGCAATATCACCAAATTCTCCTCCTGGCATAATTTCCAAAATCCTCCCCCTGCTCCGTGTAACTCATACTCTTAATCACTATAGGCCATCTTATTTTTCTTTGTGAGTTCTTTTCATCTTCAATTTTCCATATGTATTTTGACAGGGCAGTTATTATTACTTCTCAATCAGAAGGATGTTACATTGTTATTGAAACATCCTTTTAATCGCACTTAAAGCAATTTTCTGGTTATGACCCTTACTGATCTTCTCCATATTGGACATAACTAATTTTATAGTATATTCGTTACACATTTTTATAGAACTCAAATAATTTGTTTAATTTATATATAACGAGTGTAATAGCAAAATTGTCCAAATCATGTAAGAGCATAATGGTCCATTCCACGAAATGTTTAGTATTTAAAAAGGAAACAATAAACTGAGTTTCATTTTACCAGGTTTTTAGATAAGCCGTTTAGCCCTCGTCATACCATTTGTCATAAGAATCACTGAAGAACCCTTTGAGTTATTCAGCTAGAAAGAGAAAAGGTTAAACACTGCCATCCTAAATGAGCAGCGGTGAGAGGAAAAAGAGAATTCAGGTTTTCAGTAATGGTACCAACATTCATACTCTTGCTTCGACCTCCAAATTCCATTCAAGCATCATCAGGAGAATGGTGAAGAAGTTTAAAAAAGGGAACAGTAGAGAGAAAAACTGGATCAGGAGGTCACAATAGGAAAAGGGATCATCATTTCAACTTAGAGCTAATCAGATCAATTTAAAAAGACCCAACTCAATCCATTAGACGTTTGGCACGTGAGAGGGGAGTTTCAGTTATGACAGTCTAAAGAGCAGTGAAAAAGAGTTGAAAATGAAATTGTACGTGAAACATGCGAGGTAATTTGATACTCCAAGACAGAAAGTTAGAAGGTTAGAAAGGACGAAGGTTATCTTGAATAATTTGGAAAATGATTCAGAAATAATATATATATATATATATAATTAATTTCAATCATTCTTGAGCTTTCGATCGTTAGCTATGATTAATTATGAACATGTTATTGTCGTTTATAATCAAATTCATTACTATTCTTCTGTTAAGCATAAAGAGTAATTTTACTTTTTATTGCTCAATATATATTTTATTGCTCAATATATATATATATATATATATATATGAATAAAGCTAACTCGATAATATCAACTATGATCACTTTCACAACGTACTGACCGTGTTCTGAAATTCAAAAACAATTCCATCCTGGATGGATATGTTTTTGAATTTCAGAAATATAAAAAAATTTACATATCTATTTTTTTTAAAAATCTACATATCTATTTTTAAATCTACATATCTATTTTTAAATCTACATATCTATTTTTAAATCTACATATCTATGTTTTAAAAATGACATCCGAATAGATTAGCGAAAGCGCTTTTGCACATTCTATGTCCAAAAATTAAAATAATTTTACAAATGCCAGAAAATGTAATAGAAAGTTTAATCGCAGTGGCTTGTCAGTTGTCTTCAATGAAACTTGTATAAAAGAGGCATTCTTGCTCAAATACAAACATATATATATGCATAGAGAGATAGATAGTACCATAAGTATTTGAACACACACACTCACATATATATGCGTGTCTATATTCAAATAATTATTGTACTCGCTTTCTATATATATATATGTGTGTGTGTATGAGTGTGTGTGTGTGTAGGTGTGTATGTGTGGGTGTGTATGTGTGGGTGTGTATGTGTATGTGTGTGTGTGTGTCTATCCGGCAGAAAGACCAAGTAGTGTGCTATGCTTTTGATGGTTTTCAATTTCAATTGTATCTTGTTTGAATTTTTTTAATTTTATTTTTATAATCTGATTTGGTTCAATTCTGTTTCTCTTCATCTTATCTTTTTGCTATCATGTCTTTATTTCTTCTTTCCTTTCTTGTTCACTCGTCCCATTAAAAAAAAGAATTCTCCCCTTTCATATTCTTCTTCTTTAATTCTAGTAATTTATTTATTTTCACATCAATGTCTCTCTGTTTTGTTTCCTCCGTTCGCTTATTTTGTTTTCTCTCTCACTTCTTCACTTTGTATTTTTAACGGTTAATCCAGGTTCAGGATCTAACAGATCTCGTTTATCTTTCTTTTTCCTTTTTTTATTTTCATTTAACCTTTTGTCTTCCTTGTCTCTCACATCTTTTCCAAATGACATCATTTTGTTAACTGCCTTATATTTCTTAGTGCTTTCGTGTCATCTTTCTTTTTTTTACAATGATGCAATCTCTATTAGTTTAATATCGTTTTATTCTGATTTCCTGCCACTTATAATCTTTATCTTTATTACGTTCTCCTTTTTGGTCAAGTCTTGTTGCTATTATTATTTAACATGACTTAATTTATTTAAATAACTTATACTAAGAAATCGTATACAATTCCTCAAAATACGAGGTCGATGGTGAGAATAAAGCTCCAATATAAAGTTTATATTCCATTGAAAAAAATAAAAATCGTCACAGCAAAACATTAAACCATAATAATGCAAGGAAAAAAGTACAAATAAAAAAGGCTATAAAAAGAAGGCAAGAAAGATAGAAAGAAAGAATGTAAAACAAGAAAGAATGATATGTACAAAAAAGAAACAAATGAAGAAAATGTAGTCAAAAGAAAAAAATTCCATTAAACAGAACGAAAGAAACAAAAAGAAAAGAAAAAGAATGAATAACTAAATGAAAGAAAGGGAAATGCAGTCAAAGTCACGAAACAAAGCATAAAACAGGAAAGAAAGAATGAAGATAAAAGAAAGAAGAAAGACAATGAAATTATGAAATAAAAAATAAAGGAGAAAAGGAAGGAAGGAAGAAAGAAAGAAAGAAAGAAAGTAGAAGAAATTTTTTCGATGTAGGGAAAAGAAAAACGAGTGTTTGAAAGAGAAAGAAAGAATAGAAAATGCAGTTAAAAGAAAGACATGTAAAACATGGAACAGATGAAAGAAGCGGAAAGATAGAAATGCAGTCCACGAAAAATAGCATAAAACAGAAAGAAAGAAAGAACGAAAGAAATAATAAATAAACATGTCGTTAAAAGAAAGAAAGACTGATTTAAAGAAGAACGAAAGAAGCTGAGCATGAAATATAAAAGAAAAACGTGAAAAGTAAAGATATAAATACAGCCTAAAAAGTGAAAGAAAACGAGATATAGAAAGAAAATACATCAAACTGAATTGAAACAATATAAGTATGAATTAGAAATACTGACAGACAAAAAAGAAATTCAATAATAAAAGACAATTGTACATATGTTAATATACAAGCAATATACAAATCAACGTAATGTTCATTCAACGTGTTATGCACAGATACAATATCAAACGTAGCAAATAAGACATTGATGTGAAGGCGTGTATATTTTTGACTCGACAGGAAAGTCAGTTGTTGTTTAAGATCAGCTATTATGATAAGGGAAAGGATTAATAATATGAGAATAACTTGCAACTTGTCCTTTCTGTTTATCTCTTTCTTTCTTTCATTCTCCATTGTCTGAATCACTGGACCTAATAATAAAACTCTCAGCAGCTTTTCTATAAACAGAGAAAGCGCTTATCTACCTATTACACTTCTTTATGCCGATATCTTTTGAAGTGTTGCTCATTCAGCGCACGATCGAGGCTTTGCCAACAACCTGATCTTCCAAGACGAATCGGCCGGTCAGTTTCTGCTTGGAATATTAAAACGCGTTTCTTTAGCAAAACGAAACATTTCATTGTCTTTTTTTTTGTTTCCCCTTGTCAATTTCGGCACCTGGAGACTGTTTTTTTTCGAAGCAGATATACCATTCTCATCTTTCACGATTCGCTCAAGGGAGATAACTTTTACCGCATCAAGAGGGCCATTTGCCTTTGCCCGAAAGACTGCTCAAAACGGAATTATAATTAATTTTATTCTGGTAAAAAATAACAATGACTTGTTTCATATTAGTCAGGGATGACAATCCAATTCTGCAGCCAATTACATTTTTACGAGTTAAATATTTAGTGAAACATTTACTTTTTTAGCCTTAAGCCAGACTATACAAACCTGATTCAGTTGGGAGATTTTTGCGTATGTAGTCTTTGTAGCAAATGAATTCAATAAATACAGAAACATAGAAACGAGGCTTCTTTTCACGAAACTTATTTAACCTTTACAGTGACGCGATCTTGAGTGAATTAAAAGTCGAAACAGAATTCATTCCTGGCGACCACAATATTAGCAAGATATGACATGGCGTTGATAACACAGAGAGAAAGAAAACTGCAGTAAATCGCAGAGAAGATAGTAAATGAAACACTAGAAGAAAGGACTAACTACCAATTGTAATACGATGTAAGTTATGGGTGTCAGTAAGAGAAACAGCTCAAGCTGGAAGTACTAAAATTTGAATGAAATAGAAGAGTCCTAAACTTATGTAATATCAGTCCTTCACTATGGCAGTCTTCTCACAGATGAAGAAGTGACATGAGGCAATAGAAATGTGGTTTAAAAGAAGGGTGCTGAGAATACCATGGAGTAGCATGTGAGTAACGAGCAAGCCTTAAGCAAAACGAAAAGGAAAAGGACGCTTATACCGGATACATAATGAGGAAAGATGTTCAGGAGAAGCTGACACAATTGAAGAGACGAAGGGCAGAGGAAAGCAGGGAGTGCGAAATAATGCTTCCCATCATCCTTTTCATCCTTTTCAAATTCGCAGAACTTGCGAAGAAGGAGGAAAGAAATTCGCGGTCATGTCATATTTTTTCCTATCACAGAAATTAACCAGTGAACCATGGAAAAGAATTAAGGAATTCGCGAGCCTATGTCAGATTTTTTCCTTTCACAGAAATTACTCGGTGATCCGAGAAAAAGAATTAAGCAATTCGCGAGCCTATATGAAATATTTCTGATCAATGAAAATCTTGTCTTTCACAAAAGTTAACCGTTGACCTGAGGCTATGTAAAATGTTTTTGGACCAATGAAAACCTCACGTTCAAAGAAATTAGACGGTCATCCAAGTAGAAGAAATAAAGAAAGTAGCCGGCCTACGCGGAATTTTTTTATATAAATGAAGAGGAAATGAAATTAAAGAGTGTCTGAAGTCATGTGAAAGATTTTGTTCCAGTTCCTCAGTACCCGTGTAAAATTACACGCCAGTTATATTATCGGCTTCTAACCAGCTTCAAAGAATTGCTAAATATTTCAAACTGTTTCTATTCGTCTAGGATCTATCTTACTTTTGTCTAAATATTTTTGTTTATATGTATGATCATTTCCTCTACATGAAAATACGTTAAAACTACGGACATTAAGAATTCTGATTTACTTTCCTGATTTACTTTCTGATTTGCTTTGGCACTACTTTAAGCGTGTAAATTCGTGAATAAAATTCCTTATCTTCTTTTGTTAAAATTCCCCGTGTGTTTTCACGTCATTGCCATCCTTCATTAATCTTCATAGCGAGGGTAAATCAACTGTTAATTTTAACCCCTAAGTCCCACGCCACTATAAACCTACGTAATGAGCTTATGTAAATGGATGGCACCAACTTGGAATTTCAATTTCTGCGGACTGTCTTAGAGACTCCTGTTCCAGATTTGTCCTCGGGGTTTACTCAGGAAGCCTTTACTATGATTGAGTATGGCCACAAGGCAGCGAAGTTTTAAAATCAAAGTTTTCCTTCTCTCAGATAAATTAGCCATTTGGGCTGACATATTTCATCTACCCAAAGTGTATAGATGCACGCATAAACACATATATATTTAACACAGATTGTCGGAGTAAACAGTTAGCCATCAAATATACCACAGGTTTTATTATATATTTTAAAAATGATAATAATAGAAATAAATAAATAAGAAAGGAATAAATGTATAAAATTATCATCAAATATATGAGAACATTTTGCTATTAGTTTTGTTAAAAATATTTGATAGATAAATAATAAAACAAATTGACTTGTAGTAAACGAAACGAAATGTCGTTATGAGTCGAACGATTTTCCAACAAATTTGAGAATGCGTCCTCGTCTATAAAAATGCTACGTTATAATTAATAAATAAGAAACCGAATTTGTTTGTTTTTAGATTCATCCTCCTAATCATAGTCTATCATGGATAATTTTTTACTATTGTATAATCATGAATTTTTAAAGTCATGGGGTGTGTTTTGTAGGACCCCCTAAGAATATGCGATATTATGGTATATGTAGGATCGATTGGCGATAGATGAGTTCTTGTACTGAATGTGCCAATTATAACGAGTGAATAGTCCGTGAATCGGATTAGCTAGGTATAAGATAGTAATCCTCAACCCATTTCCCCCTCTTCGGCCTTGTGTCAAAATTGTATATTTTATAGAATAAAAATCAATGAAAAACAATAAAAATAAGATTATAGGCAAATGTCATTAAAAAGATATTGGAATTATAAATGAAAAAAGTGATAGAGAAATAGGCGATCTTGAAACAATAGTCAAAAATAAACATCCAGTCGATCATGTATCTTAGTAGGTTTCCATTTCTTTCTACGGTAGGCCAATTGCCGTCCAAGGCTAGAGAATCCGGTCTGTTCTGTTATTCACCTATAGCTTGGGGGCGGAGAAGAAAAGAATTCATACCTTTCCCAAAGTGAATGTAATGGATTCGATGGGAATTCGAACTCGGCTCTCCGATACCACAAACCAAGCCGCTATACATTACTGCATCGTATGCTTTTCCTATAATTTCGTAAACTACATCCTCCTTCATAAAAAAGAGAAATGTTACACTTAAATACAGAGTAAAATCCTCGATGTCAACGTATAAGTAATTTAACAAATACAACGTATCAAATTTTCTTACTATAATAATCAATAGTAATTCCCAGAGAGACACTTTTAACAAATTAAACCTGCTACGCAACATTTAAAGTAAAACAATCGATGCACACCACGACTTATCTTAAAAATACTCAAATATGTATAAAAAGATTATAAAAATATGTATATTAAGTGTTTATAAATATAACAAATATAACAAAAAATAAAATATAATAAACAAAGAAAATATAAGAATAAATGGATAATTAAAACAATCAAGACTTTCCTTTTTTTAAAGTATGACATCGCTTCTGTGAGCAAAAAAAAAACATGTCCGTTCACTATGGCGCCAGCGTTCTAAAACTCAAACCAGTTGGTGTCTGGCGCGGGATAATTCACTTGATGGCTTGAAAGCACTCTTTAGCCTTCGGTGGCAGTCTTTCTAGAGATGGTGTCTCGATAAAAACGGCCAAGTCTAGGGTTGGCGTCTCACATTTTGTATCAGCTACCGAAAGAACTATCATGACGTCCACTAACTGCACCGGGGGTTCTGGCCACTGCTTACCAAGATCCCAGTTCAAACCTTGTTTTTCATGAAACGGATAACTAATCATCTCTCAACTCTTCGGAAAGAGGTAATTGCGAAAAAGGTAGCTGCAGGAACAAGAAACAAAAACTCTACATCGAAGTTCACGAAATTCTAATGTCTTATTGTCCACAGCACTTTCAATTCACGAACTTTGTCAAAGACCAGCAGAAAACAAGAGCTTCTGTTTTGCACAAATCAAAACAAAATTGACATCTTGAGCATCCAGGAGCACAAGTACCATCACCCTGACACAGACCTGAATTATAATAACTTTGATAAATACCAATTTATCACCGCCTCAAACACCAAAAACTCCCGAGGTGCGACAGTCAGTGGAGTTGGTATACTTCTTTCTCTTAAAGACACAGGAAAGTTACTATCTGTTGAAAAAAATCTGATCATATAATTGTTGCTGAATTTAACAGTAACCCTCAAATCACATTCATTGTTTTTTAATTCCCAACTAACACAATTGACAAAAAACTAGTAGACAATCTAAAGAGAGAAACAGAAAGTCTCCGCTTCCACAACTTATGCGTTATCTCAGGTGACTTCATTCATCAAACAGAGAAGGATGATGTTCCATTCACACATAATAAGAAAACTAGCCGAGATGGGGGAAAACTGACAGACCTCGCACAAGAGTTCCAACTCCAAATTCCAAAAAAAGGGGTTCATGAAGCACCCTAAACATATGTGAACATTCCAACATCCACCCAGACTTCGATCCCAAATTGATTAAATCTGCGTTTAAAACATGTGGAGGGCAGTGTTCATAATTCACAGTCATACTTGACCTTCTCTTCTGTCAGTTCTGATGTTATCATTCATGTCGTTCTTAGCCTAAGATTACCCAAACCGCTAGTACCAGACCCTAAGAAAAAAGTCGATTGAGCCAAGGTATTCAAACAGACCTTTGAGACACTCCTTTGCTTTATATGTTAAGAATCGTTATGAAATGCTCTCTGATGATATTGAAACACGATACAACAGCCTTATATCATCTATAGATGAAATCACACTCTGAAGACCGCAAAAGAGGAAAAGATTACAACACACCCACATCAGTTCAGATGTCCGTGTGAGAAAGGCAAGAAAAGATCTCCAAAGAGTGAAACTGAGTTATGAATAGAAGCTAACTTTTAAAGACACCACTAAAGCACAAGGGATACCAGATGAGGCCCCTGCCAATGTAGACGCAGAGTAAATCCAAGGGGAGATTGACAGATTGTAAGACTGCATACAGAGAAACAACATGCTGCATCCTGGAAAATAATAAATCTATTCTCAGGAAGAAAATCAAAGACTTCCATTCGGCTCAAAGGCTCTTCCGCTGGAAAGCGTAAAGCTAACTGGTTTGACCACTTTAAGCAACTCCTGGTAGAACCACCGCAATACATCAAATAGAAAATACACTGGACATAAACACCAATCCATTCACGCTCTATGAACTCAAGCAACACTCAAAGATTTTGCCAACAACAAATATTCAGGTCTTGACAACATACTAAAATTATTGCGGAAAGATAAAATATTTCATGTCCACCTAGAGTTTTCTAACCGTATATTCATACACTACTCACCGCCTTCAGCTTGGCTGAAGGGCAGAATAGACGCTGTTCAAAAAAAATGTTGATCTAACTAGTGCGCCAAATTATAAGTGTATAACTGCCATGCCAATTGCTGCAAAAGTTTACAATAAGCTTCTGTTAAATAGGATTGTCCCTACAATTGATCTACTTCTTCGCAAGAACCAGAATGGATTTAGAACAGGCAGGTCGGTAACTGCTCAGATCCTCTCCATTCGCCATATACTAGAAGAGATGAAAAACTCCAATCGAGAGTTCAAGATCTGTTTTATAGACTTTCGCAAAACGTTTGATTTCATCAGCAGAGGTCTCAAGTTCAAAATCCTCCAACTCTATGGTATATCCTCCAGAACCGTTGAGGCAATTACAGCTCCATACAGAGATGCCACAATTGTATCGCCTAATGGTGAGACTGATTCCTTTGAAGTTAAAGCAGGAGTTCTACAAGGTGACAAAGTTGCTAATTTGCTGTTTATAGTTATTCTGGACTATGTTCTGCGTATTTCTCTCGATATGAAATGAATTCCTTTCGAAATGAATTCTCGGCATGAAATGAATTCCTTTCAAAACTTTACCAGAGTAGTCCGTACCCTGACTGACCTTGACTTTGCATATCATCTTGCATTAATTTCGCAATGTATCAAGAATCCAGAATCCTTACTGCAATCACTCAAGCAAGCATCGAACAAGTTAATTCTCCAGTGCTACGTAAGTAAGACAGAATATATCTGAATCTCTCCTGAGCCATCTGAGTTGAAGTCACTCAATAATACACCCATCAAAAGAAAAGAGTTGAGGACTTCAAATACCTTGGATCTCACATAATAGATTCACAACATCCGCAAAGCTCTTGCATGGGATGCGTGTAACAAACCTCACAAGATTTGGCGCTCGAATCTTCCATCATCTTAAATGTCCAAACCTTTCGAATATAGATTGAACCAGTGATACTGTATGGATCATTAACTTAGACATTATCTTTTCGTCTTGAAAGATGACTGGATGGAACATATACAAATCTACTTAGAAAAATCCAGAACATTAGTTTTTACGGAGAAGTGAGACCAATCTCTCTTAAGCTCAGACAAAAACGATTACAGTTTGCCGGCCACTGCCACCGAGCGGATAGAGGAGTCATCTCATCCTTACTTTTATGGCATCCTTCTTGAAATGTTTTCTCCCGAAAATTGACTTTCCCAGACACCATAGCTCGAGACACAGGGTTGGACATTGGAGATCTGGGGACAGCAATATAGGACCTAACAGTATGGAAAGGGATTGTTAATGGAGTTCCGACCAATCATAGGGAGGTCGAAGGATGATGATGAAATGGATGACAGAACAGGAACTGGAAAACATAACGAACAGACAAATTTTAATAAGATTTACATGAGATTGAAGATTGTGGAGAGCCACGAAAGCCCATTTTGTGAAGAGACACGGCATAAAGTTTTACAAGAAATAATGCTCACCTGTCGTAGGTTTCAATCTTGTTTTATCTACCCTATCCTTTAAGGACGTGCATTATAATGTCTCCTTACTAAATCTGTCTATAGATAGATAGCGACAGACAGACAGACATACATACAGACAGACAGAGAAGGGATAAAATAGTAAATATATTAAAAAATTGGAAAATCAACATCGCCTTATTTAATAATAACGTTTTCCGAGTAGATGGAGCTCGACAACAATGGCAAGGAAAACTTAATTTTAAACCTCCGCTGCCTCGAGGTCATATCCAAACACGGAAAAGGTTATAGAACTAAATCCAGACTGAAAACCTGTTGTGGAGCCCTGAAGATGGTTGGCTGTCACCACTGACAACGTTCCTGTAACTCCTGCAGCTAAACCGTCCCCATATATAATGTCCTGTATAACTTTTGATCTTGTTGGTACAGCTGAGAGAGGGGGGAATATAATCTGCGCTGTGCACAGCGTCCATATACTACCGCCCAAGCCTTGCTATCCTGGAGAGATCATTCCAGTTTCACCACGAAAGGATTTAATTTTAACTAAACAGGATACTACATTTGACGTGCAAGACAAACGGATGCTAAGTTGTTTTATTTTGTCGGGGGTTAAATTAGAATTTAGTAATCTCAACTTATGAAGTCTATATGAAAAGTAATCTGATTGGTGTCACAATCAATTTATTTCAATTCCACACAACAAACTACATGTTTTTCCCTCATGTCTAATGCACTTTTCTATCCTTCTCTGGCACGCTTTTAGCCAAGGATGGAAAGATTCTTCTTGGTTGTCCCTCAGCTCTGTCGTTACGGCCCTCTTGATGGCCTAGACGCCTCCACAACAGGCCATGTTGATGATCCTCATAAGCTTGGGGAAAAGTAAAAGTCACTCAGAGCAAATTCTGGTGAATAGAGAGGTTGTTCTAGTACGGCAATGTTCTTTTCGGCCAGGAACTGCCGGGTGCTCAGGGCGTTGTGAGCAGGTGCAACGATGTGGTAGAGCAGCCGCGATTTTATCCTGCCACAATCCTCGTCTCTTCTCGCACACTGAGCGAAGCAAACGCTAAGATTAGTTGTATACTCACAAGGTATCATGTTAGATGATAATATAATCCCCTTATCAATATTTCGTCCATAACTCACACAGCACACACAGTCCCGTTACTTTTTAGACAAACCTTGTATTTTGTCATGAGATTTGTAATCCACCATTGTTTCAACACTAATTTAGTAAGAACACGTTTTAAACTGAAGTACCCTCGTTTTATATTAATCACAGTGGGGTTTATTGTCCATTATACGTTTAATATGTCTTTGGCTCGAGGAAATTATATTCATTTTATAAAAAAAAGTAATTTTCCAGGTAAACATTGTGGTCACGAAGATTTCGGTAGAATACAATGCATTGCGTGCGTTATGTAATTTCCAACCACTTTTAAGTTCGGATATTCTTTTATTTAACTTTGAGCGTGTGAGTGTTGTTATTTACTAAGTTAACCCGTGTCTACTGTAAATAATATCTGTGGAGATCAAATTCACGGGTTAGCTTTCTAGTCATTGCTGATACCATTTAGCTAAGTACTGCTCAAAGGAAGTTAAGTGTGGCATCTAACGGTTCGAAATTCCAATAACAGTAAAACATTCAATAAAAATTTAAAAAAATACACACACATACAGAACCTAGTAAAGTTTGATCATTTTTATCCAGTCCTGATGAACAGCTGTGCTCTCAATCAGGCTCTTTGCCTTGAACGTTCAAAGCAAGGATTGGGATTCAGGCTCACTCCAGACCCCAAGCGGAACTCGTATATAGAAAACATCGATAAAGATGCTGGGAAAAATGACCGGTTTCTTGTACCGTTTCAGAAACTACCCAACTCCTCTTGGCATGCTTTATCTTTTCAAGAGTCAAATCAGAGCAAAATGCCCAATCCACACTTTCGATCCTTGACAGAGTTCAAAATCGTTTACGCGTCTATGTGATGATGAATTATTTCCAGCCCAACAATCGCTTTCCAACATACGTTGCTAGCTTCTGGCTACTCGATCGCTATTTTCAAGTCAAATGCTCATTCGAGCTACATTCCTTAATTGCACCAGTTCAGGCCTTCACAGCTACAACTCACCAGGCCAAACATACAAAACCAACTAATCCCCATTCTCGGGCTTACGGCCACATGACACTGAAACACCGGTTCCAGTACTATCACAGAAGTTAAACAACGTCGAGCTTGGTGAGTACCCAGATGAGTGAACGCTTGGAAATTCTAGATGCTGTAAGCTTAGATGTGCAGGTGGTGCAATGGATAATGGCTTCAAATTGTTAATCGGAGAGCCGAGTTCCAATTCCAGTTGGGTTCGTTATATTCACTTACACGCTAATACTCTTGGGAAAAGCATGAAATCACCTCTTCTCCTCTCAGTTATGAATTAATTAGTAAGAAATATATCACTAAAACTATCATTATCTTTAACAAAAATACGTACGAAATATTTAGATTTCGGTATTCTATAACCCATACAGGGGGGTGGTTATGCTGTTAAACAAAAACAAGCAACAAATCAATCATCCTCATTCACATTGGTAAGTAGGAAGTTCCACTCAGTCAGCTTCTTCCCAACAACTGCTACGCTATGGAACAAACCCAAGAAAGGATGATCTTTTGATCACTATGATCTTAACCTTTTCACGTCTAAGACCAAGTGTTATCAATCCTTCATAACCAGTTATCCGTCCTATTTCCTTCATTTACGGACTTACAACAACCTCATTCAGTAAGCCTTTTCTCTCCCTCGAGAGGCTTAAGAAACAGAAAAGATTTGTTAGGAACAAAGAATAGAGTACTGAAACGTTATGTAATATCAGTCCTCCTCTATGGCAGATGAAGAAGAGACTGAAAGCAACGGAATGGTGGAACGACGCTGAGAATACCACGGACCGAACATGTGACCAACGACGAAATTTTAGAGAAAATGGAAACAAAAAGGACACCTATGCTTAACATCAGGAAAATAAATTTAAAATCTCTTGGGCATATAATGAGGAAGAATAATTTGATATTCACAGGACAGAGTGAAGGCAAGAGAAACAGAGGAAAACAATGCATAACCTAATTAGAGGGCTTGGGTAAATGAGCGACGGGACTAATTTTAGGGGGTGGATACCAAAAAGACAAAATTTATTAAAAGCTAAAAAGGACAGGGGATTGTGGAGAGCGATGATAAACAAGGTGATGAAGGGACACGGTACATAGAAGAAGAAGATTGGTTAAACAATGCTCGCAGAAAAAGCTGTTGCTTTACCATGGAACCTAAACCGAATTACTTGTTTAGCATTACGTAATCTACTACAGTGACCAAGTGTGGCTGTGTAATAAGCTGTAGATAAATACCGTTCTCCAGCGAGTCGCCCATAATTATTTACGACAGTTTCCATGACCTGTGCACCTAGTCATCACTGTCATTAAGATGGTTACAGTTAGGACACGAAATATAGCTCTAAGACTAAGACTCAAGAAAGAAGAGTAATAAAACTGCGGGGTTAGGCTGAAAATTTTCATAGATTATGAAGGAGGGATGCTAGACCTACAAAATCTTGCATGCATTAATTTCAACTCATCTCGTTAATAATTGTTTTGTTTCTATCCAGGTAAACTGATATTTGACTATCCAAAGAATACTTCTAAAGTAACCAGTTGCGACTTATCTTGAAAATCGACAAAATTAGGCAAGGTGGTGTTGTCAAGAATCTGCAGAAAAAGTGGACATTTATGCTGACATATTTTCGACATCAGAGAATAACGCCCCAACTTTATCAACAGTGTATAAGTGGGCAGATGAAATAAGAAGGAGGTGGAGGGGACTTTAACTGTGACATCTTAAAATAACGTATTATTCTTTATCTATCTTGCCTATTCTCCTAATCCCTACATCTTAGCAATTCTTCCGCTCATATCACGCACCTTATTTATCGTCACCATTTTAGCTATAATCCTCTAATTTGATCGGCTGTTGAGTCTCATATTGGTTCATATTTCGTTAAAAAATAAAATGACTATAGACGAAAATCTGAATATATAGGGTGATTTAGATAGGACCAGTGATTGATAAAATTACGAAACTCACACTATTGCCTGAAGTCGGCTTCCGGGCGCAAGTAAAAGTCAGGATTTTCAAATATCGATTTTCGAGGCGA
This sequence comes from Acanthosepion esculentum, assembly GCA_964036315.1. NCBI lineage: Eukaryota > Metazoa > Mollusca > Cephalopoda > Sepiida > Sepiidae > Acanthosepion > Acanthosepion esculentum. The sequence goes on along the minus strand of OZ038476.1, from coordinate 105,883,556 downwards.
ACAAGTCCACCCCAATTAAGCAACCAACGTAACATAATTTTATTCTTTTCTCTTTCGCCTAAACATATGTTTTTTGTTCGCCATATTTAGCTATGCATAGCGAGATACGGAAAAAATAGAACGTTTAAACATACTTAATTAGATTTCTGTTCAACCTACCGACATTTGAGAAATTCATAATTGAACAGTTTGACATTATGACGGGCCTCAGAACGTTTTGTAAACAAGCAGCCAAGGCTGTCAACTAAAATTAGGCGTTTAGCTTCTAGACACGACTTCCATTAATTTTAAAGAGGACGGAAAATGGCGTATAATGAAAGATTTTTCGTAATTCTGCACATGCGCCTAGAGGTGTCTGGGACGAAAATATCCGAATTTGCACAAAAATGAAAAATTCATGAATGTGTATTCCAGAATGGTTTTCTGCGAATCTGCGAAGAACAATATATTCATAAATGAAAAGAAAGTCCCGTCTATTATTTCTCATTCATATATAATAACATTATATTTCAAAAGGAACCGTAATATATATATATATACATATATATATATATATATATATATATATATATATATATATATATATATATATATATATAAAGTGATCATTGAAGTTAACTGTTAAAGGCGACAGGCTGTTTCATGCTAGACGCAATCGTCAGGCCACCATAAATGTGGATATTTATGCTGACATATTTGCGACATCAGAGAATAACGACCCAGCTTTATCAACAATGTATAAGTGGGCAGTTGAAATAAGAAGGAGGCGGAGGTGACTTTAACTGTGACATCATAAAATCATGTATTATTCTTTATCTATCTTGCTTATTATCCTAATAGCCTCTAAGTTTTGACTTCAATGTTCACTTTTATATTTACACATGCTCTATCTCTGATATTTAACACTTTATCCCATAAATATAGCACACCTTAAGAGTATATTTCTTCATATATATATATATATATATATATATATATATATATATATATATATATATATATATATATATGTATACCGGGTGTAAGAGGAAAAAATGACCAAATCGTGTAACATCATAGGATAATTGTCCATCCCATAAAATTTTTAATATCTAAAAAGCCACTAAACTAATTGAGTTCCTATTTTTCCTGGTTTTCAGATAAGACGTTTAGTCATCTTGACACCATTTGTCGCAAGAATCACTAAAAACTCTTTGCGTTATTCAGATAGAAAGAGAAGAGGTTAAAGTCATTTTGATTCAGCGCCACTATGTCTTCCCAAAGTGCAATGGTAAGAGGAAAAAGATCATTCAGGCCTTCAGTAATGGTACCGAATTTCACACTTTGGCTAACCATCTTCAATGTTCATTCAAGAACCATCAAGGGAATGGTGAATAAGTTTAAAAACGCGGCAACAGTAGAGAGGAAAACTGGATCCGGGTAACAACAGCAAGAGTGATCATCATTTCAACTTAGAGTTAAATACATTCTTATTTTTCAAAGTAGAGTCCACAAGTGTTATGAAGAGAATTCCACTAAGATATAGATAAGCATTTCTAAGATACAAAGGTCCGAAGCTTAATCTGACAATTGGTCAATTTTGCTATATCAGAGATAGACCGTATGTAATTATAAAAGTGGACATTGATGTTAACACCTAATGTCGACAGACTGTTTCATGCTGAAACACAATCTTCAAGTCATCAGGTTGGTAGTCCTGAAGATTGCGTTTAATCATGATACAGACTATCGCCCCTGGGTCTTGACATTGTTGGCCACTTTTATATTTACACAGACTCATACACACACACATATACATATATGCTCATTTGTGTTTTTCCACATCCAAAGAACCCACCTGTGGTATATACTGCAACTATACTGTGCGAAACTTATTTAAACTCTTACAGATAGAGTACATACTCTGGCATAATCGATAGTTTGTCCGATGTCAGTAAGCTAAAATATTGGGTCGCGATTACTTTTGACTTAGTGATATTACAACCATAGACGCCTTTTAAGACTTATAACATCAAGAAGTGCCCTCCTGCTAAAGCGACAAATCTATCTATCTATCTATCTATCTATCTATATATCTATATATATATATATATATATATATATATATATATATATATACATATATATATATATACATTGATAAATTAAGAAAACACCTTAAAAATCAATATCGGTTCTAATTTATTTAATGAATATTTTTATATGTTATATTCATCTCTTCAGACCAAAAGTTTTTAAGAAATGGAATCAATCCATCCAGACAGATATACCGGGATAAAAAGGAGAAATGGAAAGAGAGAAAAAAAAGTGGGAAAATAAAAATAAAAATATTAATCTTGAAAAAGGATGTAAGAAAAAAGAAAAAATACAAATATATTTTTTTTAAATTAATGGAAGAAAGAAAACGAGAAAAAGAGATGGGAAGAGAGTAAGAAAGAGTGAGAGAGAGAGAGAGAGAGTGAAAGAAAAGAAAGTAAAGAAGGAAGAAATAATTGATGTACCAATAGCAAAAGTAAATAAATAGAATGACCTAGAAAATGTTTTTTTTCCTTAAAATGACTGAACAAGTTAATATATCGGACATGGGAAGGAAGAAGGGGATTAGAAGTCTTTTCGTTTTACACTGCAATCATCATTACATAATATCATCATCATCATTTTAAATTAATAATAATGTCGAACGTAAACAAAATAATATAATAAAATAAAATAATAAAATAAATTAAATAAATTAAATAAATAAATCAATAAACATAACTAATAAATTTAGATAATAATAAAGAACAACATTTGAATGTAAAAAAATGATAAGGATAAAAAAAATAAAGATAATAATATTAATAATAGTAAAACATAAACATTATTAAATAAAAAATTAAAAAATTAAAAAGGACGTAGGCATCAGCAAGACAATCATATAAATAATAAAATATATCTACAGACCTATACATAAAAATGTGTGACAAATAATATAACTACATATACACATATATACATATGAATACAAGGACACACATATGTTTGTATTGATATAAAAAAGGTAATAATCAACACTTCAAGTTTATATACCCAACGTCGATGTTTTTAGGGAATTTTAAATTTGCCCCTATGTCGACACTATATATATATATATATATATATATATATATATATATATATATATATTAGGCCATCCCGTAAGTTCTGTCCGAATTTTAACTTTTTGTTAAAATGAACGAAATTTAAAGAGTATTTTATAATGTCTAATGAAGCTGAACATTATTTTTATGTTTAGATGCATTTACACTGATCAAATTTCATTTCAGAGAACAATAAAATTAAATTTTGCTTGATTAAAATCCTGCTAACATGGAAGTACCCAAGAATCATTTGAGGCACATAATGCTTTATGGGTTCAAGAATGGAAACTCAGCAGCTGAAGCGGCTAGTAACATTCACTCAGTTTACGGAGAGGAATGTGTGAATAAAGGAACTTGCAGAAGATGGTTTGCAAAATTCAGAGGTGGACATTTCACCCTTGAAGATAAAGATCGAAGCGGACGTCCAGTTGAGTTTGATGAAAAACTTCTTGAAGCGTCCCTTGAAGAAAATCCTGCTTTATCAGTTGAGGAATTGGCAGTGGTTCTCAGTTCAAACCATACAACTGTTCATCGTCATCTTCAACAACTTGTAAAAAGTTCCTAAACTTGGAAAATGGGTGCCTCATGAATTGTCTGAAAACAACCTCAAATCCTGAGTTGACATCTGCTCTTCTCTCCATTCCCGCCAAATTGTTTCACCTTTTTTGGATAGACTTGTGACTAGCGACAAAAAATGGATCTTTTATCGAAATGTTAAACATCGTAGACAGTGGCTTGGTAAAGGGGAAGGACCCCAGCCACAGCCGAGAAGGGAACTTCATGGGAAAAAGTTTCTTCTTTCATTCTGGTGGGATTGCCAAGGAATAATCCACTTTGAATTCTTACCACCTAATACATCAATTAAGGCTCAAATATACTGTCAGCAATTAGAGCGTTTGAACCAAGCTTTGAGGAAAAAAAGACCTGCTCTAGTGAATCTTGAAACGGGTGATGTTTCATCAGGACAATGCGCGACCACACACAGCAAGAATCACGTCACAAAAGATCGAATAACTTGGTTGGGAGAAAATTCCTCATCCACCTTATTCTCCCGAACTTGCTCCTTCAGACTACCATTTGTTTCGTAGCTTACATAATCATTTGGAAGAAACAGCTTTTGTAACACAGGAAGAGGTTAAAACTGACATTTGTGAGTTCTTCGAATCAAAGCCAAAAGAATTTTACAGTAATGCAATTAGTAAGCTTGTTAACAGATAGAAGGAAGTCATAGATAATCAGAGAAAATACATTCTTGATTGAATCTGTAATTAATTGTAATATTTGGTCACTTGTTTTCTTTATTCAAAATTCGGACAGAACTTATGGAATGACCTGATATATATATATATATATATATATATATATATATATATATATATATATATATATATATATATATATATATATGCAAGACTCTTCGGTAATGCTAATCGAGTTCTCTCATTCACTATATGTTTATCTAAAAATAAATACGCCTAAATTCCCTTTAATCCCTGCCGTGCGTCAACAGCTTAGGGGTAGAACCCACCGACTTATGCCAATTCAGTCGGTTTGAAAGATGAGCTGTGATGCAATAAAACAATCTGTCTGCGGATGACTATATATATATATATATATATATATATATATATATATATATATATATATATATATATATATATATATATATATATTATTTTCTTCATTGATACTGATAACCTTTCTACCGTTTCATTTTGCGACCAACTTTATTGCTTCCCATAGATCATCTTTTCCATTTTCAAATGCATCACCTCTAAATGATGATCACGTTTTCTGCGGGTTGATATATGAAGTGGGTGGCCATTCAATTAGATTGAGTTCTTTGAACGTTCATTTAAAAGGTAAGTAATAATCTGCTTTTTACAATATGAAGAAGGTGCATTGTCTTGCATGCATATACATGATAGCTTAAAACTTCTTGGTTCTGATTTGTAACAGTGAAATAATGTCTTGTCCAAGAATTTACATAGATTCTCTGGATCTAACTTGACACGATCAACTATTTTTACAACCATAATACTTCACCAAGGCATTACACTAACTCCCTACTGTTACGTTGTTTGACTATTTCCATTCGCGTCTTGGATAAGACGATAAACTACGTCCAACAGCAAGGTGTTGCTGTGTTGATCAGGAGGTATTGAGGAACGTCGAACTACCTCTTATTTGCTGGTATTCTCAGGTCCAACCTGACCTGGTGTGGTAACACCTGTTAGGGTCACAGCTATGGGAAATAGTTAACCCTCAAACTGGTGTCAAAACTCTGTGAAAGTGTAAAATTAAGTTTTAATACCAGAAATACCTATTTGAAAAAAGAAATATTACCAGAAATAGATTTTTGAAGGGAAAAAATATTACCAGCAGTATATTTTTGAAAAAAAATATAACAAGCAATAAAATTGTTGGCATTAAATAATCCATTGAGGTTGATATGCTGTAAATCAAACCAAACCAAACAAAACCAGACAAAAGAAAACAAAACAAAACAAAACAAAACAAAACAAAACAAAACAAAACAAAACAAAACAAAACAAAACAAAAGAAAACAAAACAAAACAAAACAAAACCAGACAAAACAAAACAAAACAAAACAAAACAAAAGAAAACAAAACAAAACAAAACAAAACAAAACAAAACAAAACAAAAGAAAACAAAACCAAACAAAACCAGACAAAACAAAACAAAACAAAACAAAACAAAACAAAACAAAACAAAACAAAACAAAACAAAACAAAACAAAAGAAAACAAAACAAAACAAAACAAAACCAGACAAAACAAAACAAAACAAAACAAAACAAAAGAAAACAAAACAAAACAAAACAAAACAAAACAAAACAAAACAAAAGAAAACAAAACCAAACAAAACCAGACAAAACAAAACAAAACAAAACAAAACAAAACAAAACAAAACAAAAGAAAACAAAACAAAACAAAACAAAACAAAACAAAACAAAAGAAAACAAAACCAAACAAAACCAGACAAAACAAAACAAAACAAAACAAAACAAAACAAAACAAAACAAAACAAAACAAAACAAAAGAAAACAAAACAAAAGAAAACAAAACAAAACAAAACAAAACAAAACAAAACAAAACAAAAGAAAACAAAACCAAACAAAACCAGACAAAACAAAACAAAACAAAACAAAACAAAACAAAACAAAACAAAACAAAACAAAACAAAAGAAAACAAAACAAAAGAAAACAAAACAAAACAAAACAAAACAAAACAAAACAAAACAAAAGAAAACAAAACCAAACAAAACCAGACAAAACAAAACAAAACAAAACAAAACAAAACAAAACAAAACAAAACAAAACAAAACAAAACAAAAGAAAACAAAACAAAAGAAAACAAAACAAAAGAAAACAAAACAAAACAAAACAAAACAAAACAAAACAAAACCAAACAAAACCGGGACCACTGCCATGTCACTTTGAAAACCGATTCCAGTACGATAATCGAAGTTAAGCAAAGACAAGTCTGGTTATTTCCTTGATGGGTGACGGCTTGGGAATACTAGTTGTTGTAAGCTTGGATGTGCGGATGGAGTAATGGATATTAGTTCGAAATTGTTAATTGAAGAGCAGAGTTCCAATACCAGTTGAGATCGTTATATTCACTTACGGGCAAATTCCATTGGGAAAAGTATGTATCTACCTCTTTCCCCCAGCTATAGGCTAATTAGTGAACCTTGCATCACTAAATTATTATTATCTATAAAAAAATTCTTACAATTCAAAACTATTTTCTTACTTTAAATAAACTGCTGAGTCGTAGAAAACAAATCAATGAACCAAACCTTCAACTCAGTCACAAGGTTCATCCAATATACTTTATATTAACCAAACCTTCAGTTCAGTCACAAGGTTCATCCAATATACTCTATATTAACCAAACCTTCAGTTCAGTCACAAGGTTCATCCAATGTAGTTCTATATTAACCACCAAATGTTCATCAAATTTTCGCCTAACGTGCGCATTTCGTTCTGTGATGGTTGCATAAGTATTTGGTGCCTTTAAAATCTTCAACTAAAAAAATACTTAATTTTCTATACATTTTTTTTTACCATTTTTCCATTAGCAAGAACAGCGTCTTCAGAATTTTTGGTGGTCGTCTAGCCACTATTTCTTTAATTATTCTAAATTCTCTTTTTTGTGGCGTCCTTATAGGCATTTCTTATTTGTTCGTTGTTGAATCAAACAATTGTTTTCATTTTATTTTTTAAATCATTCTGAGATCGCTCTTCAGATTTTTTCGAAATTCCCAGTGGTGTTTCGTTCCCAGCAATGACGAAAGTGCACCGGATACAAATTCTGGGTCTTCTCATTTCTTTTACAAGAACCCCTACCCAAATGACCATGCCTTCATGTGTGTAGGCATACCCACCACGCTTGGAATCGTTGGTGACAGGTGAGGCTATTTAATTTTGAATTTTAGTGTGATTTTAAATCAGTTGAGTTGTCCTTCTCCAAGTCTGGTTGCCACCCAAAGCAAATAGCAGGACAGCTACTTACCCAAAACTAGGGTGGAGAGAGAAGAGATGGATTCATATTTTTCCCAAGGGTATTTCTATTAAGTGAATGTAACGAACTCGACCGGATTTCGAACTTGGCTCACCGATTCCTCAAAACGAGCCGCTATTCATAACTCTATTATTGCCTCCTCATCACTCAGTAACTAATATATTCCTATTTGAAAGTTATATCATTACAAGCCATGCCAACCTTTATATATATTATATTGATATATATTAATGGCTATCTTCTATGTGCCGTGTCCCTTCAGGATGTGGGCGATCATTGTTCTCCACAACTTACTATTGTTTGTAGATGTTAGTCAGATTTATCTCTCTCAATCACTGATCTGTCAGCTTTATACGCGTTGGCTTTACTACGACGATGCTAGCAAAATGACTTACATTTCGTTTGGCTGGGCATAGTTCCATATCTCAGCATTTAACGGGACACTCATGCCCACACTCACAGATTAGACTGATATTAGTTGAAAATACATCTATATTGCATAAAAACAATACTAAGCAAAAACTAGAAATCCTTGAAGCCCTTTATAGAATGGAATTAAAGCCCAAACTAAATTAACTCAACTATGAGTAAAGCAACAAAGTCCTTAAATGCTTATTAAAAAATTATATACGTATGAGCAAAAATGGAAAAGTTAATTCTCTCATACTTGAAAAAAAGAAAAACACATGAACTTTGAACTATGAAATCTAGAACGTTGCATAAGCAGGAAAAACGAACAGTTGAAATATTCTGAATTTACAGAAACACATAAATACTCACAGACAACTTAAACGCCTGAAGATGAGATTGAAAGTACTTGTAAAAATAAAAACTATTTGAAAGAAAATTTTGGTATTTTTCTTAATCAATTTTCTAAGGCAACCAAGAAAATAATCAGTGAATTTGAATGGATCACAACGAAAACTAATCGACATCATATGTCTAAAGTATTTAACCAACCTTGTCTGAAAGAAAGTATGCAGCCGAAATATACACAATATATATATATATATATATATATATATATATATATATATATAATGTCAATAAGCTGAAGATATATATATATACATATATATATATCAATACGATGAATATATATATATATATATATATTTATACACACACACACACACACACACACATATATATATATATATATATTCATCGAATTGATATTAAAATTAGATTATAACTTGAACTCAGGTTTTATTTTTATTTATTTATTTATTCATGTATTTGAAGTTTTACGCATTCAACATTGTTTCACTCCGAATTTAGTATGAACAATCATTAAAATGAAACAACGCAGTCCTATATTAATTACAGTGGAGTCATTGATGTTGGCACTTTCACTGCATACAATTAAAAACAAAATCGAATAAATAACGCTAGAACTACTTTGAAATCAGCTATTAACTAATTGCTATAATGATGGATTTAAAGTTTTAGAGACTCATTACTGTACTAATGACTTCTAGTCATGTTTTCCTACGAATTATTCAAATGAGCAATCATCGTCACTACAATCATCAACCCCATGACCGTTTTTAGTATTCGCAGCTGAGCATTTGACCAACTTCTTTCACATGTCCGGTTCACTGCCAGCATCTGACTCTCATCGTGTCTGGTCTGACTTTCATCTTCCAGTTTCATCTTCCTCTCTCCGCGTCACCTTCTGTTCCCTGAGATTGCACTTCGCTGGATGGCAGTTGAAAGATTGTTGGCTCGAGCGACGTGGCCATTTCTCTGTTTGTCAGTTTTTATACGGTTTACCAACGGTCTTGTTTCTTGTTTGATTGTGTCTTGCACTGCGACATTTGTGATCCTGTCTGCACAGACATGCTGCGGATGGTTCTACAGTATAAATTTACTAATGCTTCTATTTTTCACTGCAGTTTCGCTGAGAATTTCGCCAATTTTGTAATATCATCTGTCGGTTTGAATAAAAAACGCTGGCATTTTGGTTCACTTACATTTTAAGATGGAAATGAAAGAGTATATTCAAATTCCGAATTCGAAATCGAGTATTTTATCTGGATTCAGACACTTGAACCGGTAGACTTACGCAGGTATTACAGTCACTGTGTTCGCTAAAAAAGACTGTTTAACGGCATTCTGTCATATTAAAAGAAGTGATATGCCTTGACAATCAGCATTTTAGCTTTTATCTTGCGGTCGGACAGTAACTGAAAATAAGTTTCTCATGATCAGTGCATGGTATCTCTCTTTCTAGTATAAATGGGGGTCTCCTTCCTAACATTTTAGTTGAAGTAGTTGATTATGTCATTATATTCTCTTCGCATTACATGTAATATCCATTTTAGCTGTTACTGCTCAAGTGATGTCGTTTCTTTTGTATGTTACAGTTCTTTGCGATTCTGAACCACCAATCCACAGAGTTCGAAGAAGGATGGTCTCCGCCAAGATCCGCTCAAAGTCATTTTAAGCGGTAATCTCAGAAACTGGTTGAATGACATTCACGTGAAAATCTCGACATGATGAGGCAATTTAAGAACTTATATATTAATATTTTTTTGTTGCAATTTGCGGTGTTTTGCGGAACTATCTATCGAGCAGTCTATTCTATGTCCCAAATCCTCTTGTCCTATACTAAATGTGTTATAACTGATTTATACACTTTATGTGAGGTGTTTACTATATACTAATTCGTCAGGGAGGCACGGTAATGTATAGCTGCTCAGATTGAGGAATCGGAGAACCGAGTCCGAATTCCAGTCGAATCTATTATATTCATATACGTGCTAATACCCTTGGGAAAAAGTATGAATCATCTTCTTCTCCCGCTAGCTATGGGTAAATAGCAGGACACACTGTGTTCTATAGCATTGGATGGAAACTGGTCTAGAAAGAAATGGCAACATACTGCGGGAAAAATACCTCGTCAGTCATGTATCGAAAGATACATGATCGCCTACGCGTGTATCACGCATGGCACATAACTGGCTGAATTCGTCATGTTGGATTTTTATGATGGATTCTGGGTATGAGTCATCATTGCATTCATTCCATTTCCATTTCCAGATCATAGTTTCCGTTTTATAAAGGTCTATCTTGAGTCCTATTTTTTTGTACACTTGTTAGAAGGTCTTGATTTTTTGTTCATGATCATTCTTATCCCTGCTATCAATACCTATGTCCCCCGCATATCTCCCTCGTCATCAGTACATTGGATTCTGGTGGGAGAGCATGTTTGAGAGCCAAAATGTACGCTATTTCCTAAGTTTAGTCTAAACTGATACAAAGCCATAGTGGAAGGTGTCTCCGTGAGGATCGAACTATCAACGCCAGTAAGGATTTATGAGAATGCTTTCTTAATCCTAAGTCTACGATCAAGCGAAGATTAGCATGTTTATGGTTCTTGAAATTAATTGAAGACTGTTTCTTTGTTATTATGATTATCGAACTGGTTCTGGTTAAGCTGTGTTTACTCCATTTGTAGAGAAAAATTCAGAGGTAAAATTATAAATACAACAATTTCATTAAAAATAAATCTATCTTTCTACGGAGATTTATCCAGGGTTTTTAGTGTGTCAAATCCTCCGTGAAAGAAGGCAGCCTTCTTCATTCTACCCTTTCGTCGGCTCATGGACACATGAAAAGCAAATGACTGAACGTCCTTTTATGTCGTTTTTAATTCTTCGGTGGGAATTCGCACGAGCTACTGACTTAATCAACGTGGATTTTCTTAATTCCATTGCTGATAAGCTAACCTCTCTGCTTCCTTTCGTTGCTTAGTTGGCGGATTAAAATCTTTACCATTTCAAAATCCGTTCAGAATAACCAATTGGCTGGTGGCCTTTGAACAATGCCTGCGAGGAATTCGCGAGGGCCGACATTGTTTAATCCTGGAGAATGAAAAAGAAAAAGAAATGCTCTGTTTGTTGTTTTCTTAACATTTGTTGAACTTAGCTAAGTAAGGCAAAAGGCCTGTTTCGTTAGAAAGGATGTACAGCTTCACTCTTTTAAGTGGGGATAGTTACCTTATAGGAAAATTAACACTCGAAATAATATTGTATTTTTTCAGTTAAAAACAACGTTTCGCCTGATAAAATACAGAAATTGTTTCTTGTGAAAGCTGTACCATTCTCCATTATGAACAAGCTGATCTCATAAAGTAACAATAGAAGAGGACTTTTGACAACTGTCATATTTTTACGTAATTATCTCGACCCTCAGCATTCTCTTTTTGTATCGTTAAACTCATCACCGTAGACATTTATAAATAAATTCACTGTCCACATCTCATTTTTCGTCAATATCTCTGACTTGCCCTGATAACTTGGGGTACATAGAATAATGGTTTTTGAATTCTGAATTTTGTTTCCACGTTTTTGAATTCCAAATAATTCTTCTCTTAGACTGACTGCCAGACAAGACTACTAGTCTAATTTACTCATATCTAGAGAGATTTGACGGATTTATGACATGCTCATTAATGCGAAAATGAATACAATAAACTATAGTGGAATTTGAACTCGAAACGCCGATTCCAATTTCTGCGTCAAATAAGCACTACGCTACCTACACATACCTCTTAATTCTCGTTAAAATTTCGAATTAAAAAAAATGTTGCCAATAGAAAAGTCATGTACATATGTGATCATGGCTCTCCAAAAGTTTCTCTCCTTGGAATAGGAAGTTATCAAATGAGTGGAAATAAGCAAAACTGTTTTCTTGTTCGAATGCTTTTAACTTTTTCATTCTACGTACCGACAGTCCTCGGTATGACGGTAAACTACATCCGGCAGCAAGGTTTCTGATTGAGAGGTTTTGAGAACTGTGGAACCACTTCTTAACTTCTGTTGTTCCCAGTTCTATCCTGACCCAGGGCGGTAGCATCTGTGATGGTCCCTGCTTTGGCCAAATAGTTAAGCCTCAAATTCTATGAAAGTATGAAAAACAAATTCTTATAGTAAAAACACCAGAAATACATTTTTAAAAAAGAAGAAATATTACCAGCAATAGATTCTTGGGAAAAATATTACCAGTAATACATTTGACTGTCGACAAAATCCCTCTTTACAAAAATACGTCAATGAAACCTAATCTACAAATTGATTTTTACAAAGAATTCTATTCATACGAACCTATCCTAAAAATCTTCTCGACATTAAATAACCCACTAAGGTTGATATACCGTAAAACAAAATAATCCAAACCTGTACGGCGTTATATGACATTAAGTAATCCCGAACTGGTATTTGAGGAATACCGTCGTGTTTCCGTACTGGCCTGTATCGATTGTGTAGGTGTTTTAGTCTTCACAGTTGTTTTCGCGCCATTACACCTAAGTTACAGTACTTTTTTGTTTTCGAATCACCCGTCTTTTCTCCAGGAACAGTGTTGTAATAAATAGCATAATACATATAGTTTGTATTAGCTACTTTTATTGTCGCCATTCGGGAAATTCTTTCGGCTTACTCTCAATGAGAGAAAGGGTGTAATGAGTGAAAGAAATTCCCCAATCCTAGCGTTGTATACCTATATTCTATGAAGCAAAGTATCTCACTGAATAATTATGGAAGGAAATACTTTTTTTGTTACATGGAAATCTCACCTTTTCGCTAATTTCTGATTCGTCAATTCTCGGCCCAATGAAAGGGCATCATCACATTATTCCTGTGTTTATAACTTAGGAGATATTGTTCTACTCAACCTTGAATTATTATCCTCTATTATTTTTCACATACAATGTTACACATAGAACCTTCAGAATATGGCAGACTTTATTCAAACTCAACAGAAATGTAATGTAGGTTTCTGTCATTATTTCGTAGTAACTCAACCAATAGATGCTTATTACACACATCTCAAAAAATCTGTCTACAAATGTAGTGAATTCGATCCCAAATGAGCGACTTTAATTTTGGTCTTCTGCCAGACTAAGCCTGGCTAGATATATACTTAACTGTTGACCGAAAATGGTATAGCACGTTCTGTTTGGTAGACTTAACTGATCAGAAAAAAGATTAATTCAATTTTCTCATTTATTTTCCATTTATTTTATTTTTTTTATTTGTGATTATTGTCATTTGAAATCCTATTGTGTAATCGGCAGACGTACAGAATTGCCGTCATATGGCCGATAAGTTTTATTCACTCACCGGAAAGAAGTAAATACGGATGCCTGGAAATTCGCCATGTTGAAGACGCCAAAAAAGAAATAACACAGTCTAGAAAATTGAATCATCTGTTTTTTTTAGCAACGATGTTTTTTTTTCCTTATAACTTTCTTTCGCATTTTTTTTTAAGCAAATAGCGAAGATTCTGCTTAAAATCAAAGTGAAACGATCTAAAAATAAATGTCAGAGAAATTCTGACAGTCGTCTTCGGATTTTGCCTACTTTTAAGCAATTTACTGAGCTGATTAAGTAAGGCAGACAGTAATGTCTTTCTTTTCACACAAAAATAGTTACAATTTGAATTCTAATAAAAGTTAGAAGAGTTCGGGGGATTATCATAAATATAAGATTTTCAATGCTAGCTTTCTTGAAAACTAAACTACTTTGAAAGTTATATATTTTGTTCAAATTTACGGTAAGAAAATGATGCTAAACTCATACCGCTATCTATCTATCTACTATCTATCTATCTATCTATCTATCTATCTATCTATCTATCTATCTATCTGTGTGTGTGTGTGTTTGTGTGTGTGTGTGTGTGTGTGTATTGCATTAATAATCATATAACATTTCTCACTTAGGTGATTGACGTTATATTCAGCAACCTTTTCCAAGGCTTTGTAGACAATCCTTTTTGTAACCGTTCAGTCCACTCCTCAGGAGATTTTCAGCAACTGACTATCAATTTTCTGTCTTTTAGTTATTTTTATGTTAATTTAAAAATATTTTATGCAATATTTATTGGCGCTGGGCTGATTTTCGTCATTTGTGTGTGTGTGTGCGTGTGTGTGTGCGTGTGTGTACTTGTGTTTGTACGCGTGTACGTGTGTGTGTGTGTGTATAAATCAGATATATATCTGATATATATATATATATATATATATATATATATATCAGTTATATATATTTCTCAGTTTAATATATATTTTTCAGTTTTTTAACTTCGGACACTTACACAAACAGAGACATATTCGGTTTTTAAAAATTACCCTGATAATGGCAAAATATATCCAGAGTCATAACTTTTGGACAGTTTTTACACACTTTGTGCCCCAAAAAGAAAACACTTGCACGAACACAAGAAAAATTAAATAAAAATCTTAATCGCAGTAACTTGTCAGTCGTCTTTACTGAATCATGTATAAAAGCCGGATTACTGCCCAAATACACAATTATATATATATATATATATATATATATATATATATATATATATATATATATATATATATATATATATATATACCATAATGAGAAGCCACGTATACTTTCTTAATATGTATATATAGAAAAAATAACTAAAAAGTTGTAAATTAAAGAAAATATAATGTCTTTTTATGAAAGTATTTATTTATATTTTATATATATATAAGTAAATTTATATTTCAGATCGACCTCGATCTTTCATCAGAAATAACTGTTTTTAGAGGTTTGTTTACAAGTCGCGTACGTCGCGAGACGCGGACGTCACGTGATATGGAATGCAACTGTGTTCGAATATTTTTAACGTAAATCTAAGTGTAATAATATTTTTAAATGTTGTGTAAAAAATTTTTTTAACTGTATCTAAAAAATATTTAAGTATTGAAATATTTATAAAGATTTAAAATACACAAGTCTTTATTTAACCCTAGTTTATATGTATTTAATTTTAAAATCCAGTATTTTTCTTTTTTTCTACGTGTGTATGTGGAACTGAAATCAGAATCTATCAATAAACATTTACAGTTGTCTAATGAGTGTTCAGCTATGGGGGAATAAGGATTGTTTTGACGTATGGTTTGTTTATGATTGTTGAAGCGAAATCTAAAATTATTTCATGATTCACCATTATTGGGGCATATTGTGCAGAATAAATAGTAGATTATGTTATGGCTATCACAGGTGAGGCGAGGTGGGTGTATCTTGATATTGGTGTTGGGTACAGAAAATATAGTATCGATTATTAAGTGTTTGAAAACTAAGCAACGAGGTTTGTTACGACGGACGCTACTTTTAAAAAAACCCTCTAAAAACAGTTATTTCTGATGAAAGATCGAGGTTGATCTGAAATATCAAATTACATATATATAAAAAAAATATAAATAAATACTTTCATAAAAAACATTATGTTTTCTTCAATTTACAACTTTTTAGTTGTTTTATATATATATATATATATATATATATATATGTATATATATATATTATTAATATATATATATATATATATATATATATATATATATATATATGTATATATATATTATTAATATAAATTAATTATATATATATATATATATATATATATATATATATATATATATATATATATATATATATATATATATTTTCCATCAGCTGTTAACTGTATCTACTCACCGGATGATAATTTTCCCAACGACTCTACAGGATGTTGGATTCCCATCCACACTTTCTTATTGATGATGATAAACGCGGGAGTGTTTCTACGCAAAGAAATTTTTTTCACAGGTTCTGAACACAAAAGCTTCACAAACTCTTGATGAAATGATTAGAATCAAGACGACTAGAATCTACTTGTGCTCATCGAATACGAGTAATGATTACAGAACAGAATTAAGAGCCCAATAAATTTGAATAAATGTGAATCGAGTACATTTCACTTAGTTTCAAAAGTTGGTACTTTTTTAAATCGGTATCACCCCATGCAAGGCCACTAAGACACAATAGGTTACAGAGTGTGAAAGAATTAGGAACATAAACATTAATAATAGGCAGGATGTGGAAAAAGTAATCAGGGGGATAGTAGATAGAAATTGACATTGTATTTGAAATTTGGCAGATTAAAGTAGGCTGGAAGGCATGGAGCCAGAAGGGAGTTCCACAAGCGAGAAGTCCGTGAGAAGAAACTGTTAGTATAGAATTTATGGTTACACCCACCAAGCTCAACTGTAAATTGTTGAGATCTCGCCGCCAGTTTTGTATTGCGCTTAAAGTCAAAAAGTCTAGGGTGGCATAGCGAAAAGCTCATCTAAACAATTACCGTGTATGTATTTATAGGAAATACATAGAGTGGCAACGTTGCAGCGGTGGGAAAGTGATTGAACTGAACCGTTAGATCAGGACCAATAATACTGCTGATTCTTTATTTGAATTTTATTAATGAACTCTAGGTAAATAACAGACATAACGTACCATATGTGACAGTAATATTCTAAGCATGGACGAATGGTAGACTTATAGATATGTAAGACTGATTCTAGGAAGAAAAACTGTCTCACACGACACAGTGAACCAACTTTCTTAGCAGATGACCTAGCAATGGATTCAATATGGTCTTTCCATTTTATCTCAGCTGAGAACGTTTTCCCGAAAAGGCGTAACGAGTCACTTTTCAGGAGATTAACATCAGCCATTCTGATGAACAGCAGACAGGAGTTTCTCAGATTATTAATCAAATTTTCCTACGCAGAAAGAGGTTTATAATAGGGATAAATTAAAAATCAAAGCCATGATCCTAACTAGTAAAAACGCAATCTTTTTCTTATCTATCTATCTATCTATCTATCTATCTATCTATGTATATATATATATATATATATATATATATATATATATATATATATATATATATATATATATATCAACTTTTCAATATTGAAATTAATAAGCAGAGCTACAGCAGTTTTAACATATACAAATGCTGATCTGACAGCTGTCAGAATATAATCAAAATCAGCGTTTTTTTACACTTGACGCTTTTTAACAAACGACAAAAAGAAAGTGACATTTTAGGCTCCTGCTCCTCTCTCTTACCCCATAAGCACATATAATACATACACACAGACACACACACAAATACATTTATATATACATACACACATATATAAATATAAATATCTATCTATCTATCTATCTATCTATATATATATATATATATATATATATATATATATATATATATATATATATATATATATATATATATATATCGTGAATAATCAAAGCATTTTCAGATAATTTTGAGGATCTCTATTTTCGTATTCATTATGAAGAAAAGATCTATAAATGGGAAAATTTTGTTATTGGAATAAATAATTTTTTCTAGATATTCCGGAGTTAATAACACTCTAAATTAACACACTAAAAATGAACCGAATGGTGTCGTTTTCTGGATTATTCATAGCTCAGGCTTCGTTCTGTGAGATTGAGCGAAATTGGCGACATTGGCGAACGGTGGCTTGCGTTCAGCACTGGATTCCATTTAATACTGCAGCCGCTATTAAATGTCCAAACAACGTGGGTAATTGAAGTTGCCGCCATAGCATTATCCCATCACTTCAATCTCAAACAAAGCCCGGCAAGGTAATCATAAAATCGTCATCCTCTCTTTTCCCCAAGTAGCTTTGTGCTTCTATCTGCCCATAAAGCAATTACCTCCTTTGATTTCTAATTAATCTCTGCCTTTCTTTGCTTCTTACCTTTTCGTCTACTTCCGATTCATTGTCCTTCTCAAAACTGATTTCCGATTTTAATTACAGTATATATTTGAAGCGATATTTATGTCCAGAGTGATATCAGAATTTGTTCCTGTGTCTTATAGATGATGCAAAAGTGATTGACAAAGTAAGTCCCCAAGAACTGCAGAGTAACCCTGACATATTAGGGAATGGTATTAGAATAGTCCAGAACCTATACTGGCAGCAAACCGTTAGCATTCGAATATAAAATGAATTCGGTAAATATACAAAAATTAGAAAAGGGTGTAAGACAAGGATGTGTCGACACACCATAATTATTCACCCTATGCAATGAGGTGATTCTGAAAGAATTAGAATCCCTACCAGTATTCATTATTGATGACTGCAATCTTAACAACATAGGTATGCAGATGACACAGTGTTGATATACACATAATGGTAAGAATTCCTACAGAAGCTAATGAACGAAAGCAAGCAGAAAGGAGTAAACATTAATTGCAAGAAGAAAATGTATGGTTGTAAGCAAATGGAACAATCCAACATGCAGATTAAAAATTGGCGATACCAGTGAAGGATGGATAATCTCCTCACAGATGCAGAAGATACCTGAAACAACAGAAATGTGGTTCTACAGAGGAATGCTAAAGATACCATGGACCAAACATATGGGCAATGACGAGGTTATGTAAAAAATGAAAAAAAAAAACAAAACAGGACACTTACTTAACACATCGGCAACATCCTGAAGGGACACAGAACAGTGAAGAAGTAGAAAAATATATTTGAGATATATCCACAAACATTACAGTCATGGGCAATGACCTCCAGCTTTATGGGCAATGACCTCCAATCTTATGGGCAATGATCTCCAGATTTATGGGCAATGACCTCCAGTCTTATGGGCAATGATCTCCAGCTTTATGCGCAATAACCTCCAGTCTTATGGGCAATGATCTCCAGATTTATGGGCAATGACCTCCAGTCTTATGGGCAATGATCTCCAGCTTTATGCGCAATGACCTCCAGTCTTATGGGCAATGATCTCCAGATTTATGGGCAATGACCTCCAGTCTTATGGGCAATGATCTCCAGCTTTATGGGCAATGATCTCCAGCTTTATGGGCAATGACCTCCAGTCTTATGGGCAATGATCTCCAGATTTATGGGCAATGACCTCCAGTCTTATGGGCAATGATCTCCAGCTTTAGGGGACGACATTCAAGTTTGTGGAAAACGTGTCTCCGAATTTGGACTGAGAAGTTCGATGACAACTCATTAGCGGCAACGTGTAGGGCATTTCGACGTGCTTTAATGGTCAGTAAGCATATCTTACTAAATGAATTACAACTGAGTTCGATCCTCACTTGGGGCTCATCTAATAATTAAGGCAATCTCGACGTGGTATAATAGCTAAAACAATTACAACTGAGTAGTGAGTTCGATCCTCAGTGGGCGCCCCCATACTTTGGGCCTTGTACCACATCTAAGTTACGCTTAGAAAATCAACATTAGCGTCAACGTGTGCGCCAAGCACAAAAATTCCAGTATCAAAATTGAAGCCAATGACAAGAAAATGGAAACGTTATTGTCGATAATATCGAATGACCATTCTCCTTATAACGGCCATGTCACATTTAAACACTGTTCTCGTGCAATCACCGGGGTTAAGAAACGTTTAGCCTGGTTAATACCTAGACGGGTGACCACTTGGGAATAGCAAGTGCTGTAAGATTGTATGTGTGGCTAGTGGGATTAATAACGAGTCAGAACCTGAAATCAGAAAACCGAGTTCGAATTCTGGTCGGTTTTGTTACATACACTTACGCCCAAATAACCTAGGGGAATGTATAAATCAATAATTTCTCCCTACTTCCGCTATGAGTTAAATAGCGGGATAGAATATGTCCCAGAGCGTTTGGTTAGTAACTGGCCTACTGCAGGACGTAGGGGAAGGCTACTGCAGGAATTATGCCGCCCATTCCAAGCAAAGAGACATGATTGCTCAAGTGTTCACCACGCATGTCAGCTAAAGAAAGAAAGAACCATTCTCTATGATACTGAATCCTTCATGTCCATTTGCGCCACGGCAAAGATTTGGGTCGAACGCGCAGGCGTGGGTGAGAGGTACCCGCATCTTCAGCAGCAGCCGACCGCACTCTATGTCGAACTTGAGGTAAACGATGTGACCCAGTGTTAGGACTGAGAAGATATGCGATTTCATTACTCACGAGCATGAGATCCTCAAAAGTTTCAATAGCAAAATTCAAGCAAACACTAAGGAAATGGAGACGTCATCGTCGATAACAACAGACTATCACTGATTTAGCATTTACTGTGTCACTGAAAGATGTGAAACAGTTGTCTCAGAATTCCAACCTTACTCTTATTCAGCTAATATAAACTGTTAGTAAGCGAAAGGTGATGTCATCACATAACTATCATTTTCATGTTTAGTGCATCGTTTTCAATGAATTGCCATAGTAATATCATTTACAATGTAATCTCATGGAATAATAATTTACAATGCTTTTTCATAGCAAAACATTTTTCAAAACATTTCAATTCTATGGTTTACCAAGTAATATCATTTACAATGTATTGCATTAGAAATATCGTTTGCAAGATATAGTTGCGCTGACAAAAAACGATTTTAACCTGTTCTCTTTCTAGCTGAATAGCGTAAAGGGTTCTTCAGTGATTATTACGACAAATGGGTTGAGATGGTTAAACGTCTTATCTGAATAACTGGAAAAAAGAAACTCAATTAGTTTAGTGTTTTTAGATGTTAAACCTTTTGTAGGATGAACAATTGTCCCATACCCTTACACGATTTGGGCAATGGTGTAATGGTTAGCAAGCTTGTCTCGCTAGAACAATTACGACTGAGTAGTGAGTTCGACCCTCACTTGGTGCCCCATAATTTCGGCCTTGTGCTACATCTAAGCTACGTTTAGAAAATCGCTATATTTGATCTACACATATGTATATCAAATATGGATCGGAATCCGCCAGGATAAATATAAAGCACAAATAGGAAGCTTTTATCGATGTAACATGTTTCTTTTTTATTAAAGTTTTGTCAGATTGAGAAAGAAGTGACAAAACCACAGGAATTCTGGTATTTTTAATTCTGTGTGGTTTGATTTTCATTGGTCAGATGTGTATCATGTGCCTTATTAACATAGTTAATTCTATACGTATATATTTCACGGAAGTGAAAACATCGGAACTTCACCCACTAGACATACACACGTACGTAATTACGAATAGACATTTTCATCGGATGCCTTCACAGACAAATTATATTTTATTTATACATATATATATATATATATATATATATATATATATATATATATATATATATATGCGTGTGTGTGTGTGTGTGTGTGTGTGTGCGAAGCGTGCGGGCGTGTATGTGCGCTATCTTCCGTTGATAAGATTACACATTCTAAGTGAATAAAGACTGAAAAAAATTATACTTTTGTCAAAAATCCAATCGGCTTTGACGGATGATTGTATGCATCGATAAAACCGTATCTGAAAGACTGATCAAAGCACTTAGTGATATAAGCATCACGAAAACTAAGACAAAAGAAATATATTACACTTATCAGCTTGAAAAAACGAGAATGCTTCTAGTTCAATTACATATCGAAACCAAAAATACTGTCTGCAGAAAGCTAAAAGGGAGGAATCAGTAAATCCTCTCCAACGCAATCTGCTAACATCTATTTTCTTCTTCTTCTTCTTCTTCTTCTTCTTCTTCTTCTTCTTCTTCTTCTTCTTCTTCTTCTTCTATGCGCCTTGTCCTTTTAGGACGTAGACGAGCATGAATCCCCATAATTCCCTGCTTAATAATTTTTTATCTCTCATGATCTTTGCTCCGTCATCCATTTACTTAGGGTCGCTCGGTAGGTTACGAGTTATGTTTCTCTTGCTTCAATCCTTATTGTGAGTATTAAATTTTCGAAGTCTTCTTTTCTCATTATGTGCCATACTAATTTCAACTGTCTGATTGTACTTATAAGTGACATTTTGCTTTGCCTTTCAATTTGAATTTGTACGCCGTTGGTCATATATCCTCAGCATTCTTTTTTATTTCTTACCTATATATTTTCCGATTTATCTTACTCTGGTATGAAACAGACTAATTCTTTTCTCTTAGGAAGATAGAGATAGAGATAGAGAAGATAGAACAATTATTATTTACGAATTTAAATGTCCATTAAGGAATTGTATTCCTGATCAATCAAATTTCATAAACAATTATATGGGCCACACTACAACAGATTTGGCAACAAGCATCACAATATATCTTTCTGGTGATAACTGAATTAGGTCTCATTTAAATACTCATGGCGACATATTGGACCCTATTCGTAACATACTTGTTGATAACACAAATATAATAGCATCGTCTCCATGTAAAAAAGGTTAAAAATAATAGAAGCCTTATTAATAAAACAAAAACACTCTGAACATGGATACAATATCTTGACCGTATTTCGAAAATGAAAACATTACATAAATACATACATACAACAATCTATTTCTTGTTAACAGTTAATATATTTCAATTTTGAAAATGGCCAAATGTATAGCCGAAAGCATTCGGAAAAAATTGGACGGTTTTTATAAAATTTACCTACCAAAAAGAAAAGAATCATAAGATCACATGAGAAATTGTATAAAAAAATTAAATCAAAGCACCTTTTCCGCCATATTCAATGAAACGTGCATGAAAGAAGGATTGCTGCCAAAATACACAAATATATAACTTAAACGTAATTTTTAGTGGATACTCGTATTTGAGTAGAGGTTCTGTCGTTGGAACAATCATAATCTCTTCCTCACACACACACACACACACACAAACACACACACACACACACACATATATATTCTTTAAATCAATTTATCTATATTAGGCCTGATCTAAGACTTAGGTGGGGTATTATATTTTTGAACTTTTAATAATTATCTTTGAATATTTTCAAAAAACATGAATTGAAAGTTATTTCGAAATAAACACTAGCTCTTATGATTAATATATGCAGCCATTCTTTTTTAATTCATGTGTAAAAGATATATAATGTTAGCCGTATAAAGTTAAACAAATTTAAACGAAGATTTTTTTTCTTTATCTGCCGCGTCCCTTCAGGACACAGGCATTTACAGTTCTCCTATCTCATGTGGCTCATAGCAGTTTTCCAACATTGCTAAGGATCAAACCCCAATTTCCGCCATCCAGTCACACAAGTTCTGCCTTCTCCTATTACTCTTGCCCTCAAATACCTTGTGAGGGTTAAGATTTCTAAGCTCCCTTTCCTAATTATGTGCCCAATTTATTTCAGCTGACTTTTCCTGATTCTGAGTAGAAGCGTTCTTTCTGTTACCATTTTCTTTAGGATTTCCTTGTTTCTTACTCTGTGATACTATGTGATAGTGGCAAACGTAAATAAAATGATTAAAACTAAAATATAACATAGAACAAGACGAAAAGGGTTAAAGAATGGAACGATAGTCAGACTGGGAGAAAGAATCGAGATGTCTTTTAATTTTAAAAGCTCATTTTCATAAGCAGAGACAGCTTGAAGAAGATAACTTTATTGGAAAGATATTACCACAGAGGCCATTTGATAAAGCTGGGCTGACAACTGATTGATGGCGCTAGATTAAAGTGGAAGTGAAAAAAAACAGTACCTATAAATCAGCCGGGAAAGGAAGCCGATTGAAGAGATAATATTCAGTGATTTTTAAAGACGAGGCAAAATTTAAATAAACAAAAAACTGATTCATTTGGCTTATCAAATAGTGGAAATTGTAAACAAGTCGAGAAAATAGAATTTCTTTATGTAAAGACCCAACGCAGGGTTCTTAAAGTACGATGTCCCTAACAAGATGGAGAGATAAACTGATCGGATGAAACAGCTGGTGGATTTTTGATTCTATAAACAAAGCCATCCTGGGAAAACTTGCTGACGAGAAATTAAAATGATAATTCTAATTAATGACTAGAAACTAAGCCACGCCATGCGATTTGAGAACCATATTTGTCAAAAGGACAACCGAGGTGACAGGCGTAGGTTAAATACCAAGGAGTACAGTGGAACTGCATACGTCCATTGGGAGGTGTTGGTACGAGTTACATATAAGAGAAGGAAGGAGTTATCGGGGCGGACTGTTGCTCATAGGAAAAGGGATCTCCGAAAATTTGGAGATTTAAATAATTTTCCAGGGCCAGACAACAAAGGGCTCTTGTTGGAAGATAGGGGAAACACCGGGTCCTCTAACTACGTCGACCCCCCATGCCAGGTTTGGGTGAAAGTCAATATAAGCTGAACACTGAAGCGACCAGGAAGGTTCCGAAGACGCCTGTTCCCGAGTGCAGCCGACGACTACACTGCTGAATCCCACGTGACTTGCTGCCAAGGGAACTCCCGAGTTAAGTCTTGTGCCAGACTTATTTAAATTGAGTCACGACTGAATTCAAAGAGAGTAGGGTTAATATTTCTATACAAAGAAGGATATAAACTGCATAAAAATTAACCTGAAGAAATTCCTGTTTTTTCTCTATGTCGTCTGCAAGAACACTTTTATTTTCTTGGTTGGGTATTAAAATGTCTATCTGTCTGTTTCTCCCACGCGAATAAATTATGGTTGGGTCTTAATCAATCTATCTATCTATCTATCTATCTATCTATCTATCTATCTATCTATCTATCTATCTCACAACAGTGTATTCTAAGCGCAGCTGAATAGACAAAATGGGTTAAGCGCAGATCAACTTTTACCCTGTTTGGAATCCCTTTCCCAGGCCAACGCGCTAATGAACATCGCTCGTTTGATTGCCTGGTGCGACAGTGAATGCAGATTATTCTAACAGTATCTGTGGTAAGTCACGTGCACAGAATATATAGAAAGACAAATGTATATAAATATATTTCTAAAGAATTAATGGTGTTCTTATTAATTCAACATTTTTATTACTTCAAACATTATTTTTAGTGATACTGTCACTCTCTGTGGCCGAACGGTTAAATAACACCGGATCAAACGGTGGTTTCTCATACAAAGAGGGACGCAGGATCAAACTCTACTGGGAAGCACATTTTCTTAATTCGCTTTTCTGGAACACGCAGGCTGATAGACGTATTCTAAACTGTTTAAAAGAAAACGCGGCGTCTATTTCAAACACGTATATACAGTCAAAATATCGTTTGATATTTTTAAGGAAATTTAAAAACAAACCTCTTTTCCGAAAGTTAAAATCGTGGGCATAAGGTCAGAATTAAAAATGGATTGTGGGTATGTCTTGATTAACCAATTAAATGTCAGATCTATACTAAATAGGAAAATAAGCTAAAGAGAGTGGATGTGGATGAGTTATTTTTTCATGTCCCGATAAACCGGAACATAAACATGTCATCGTTGACGATTGCAGAAAATATGCATCGTAATTGTGGACAAATATGACATGTTCAATCAGCAGTATATATTGGACTCATAGATCGGACATTAAAAATGCCAGATCATAATCCTGTTAATAAATATAGGTGGCATCCTGACAGCTATGATATTATATATTCATCAAATTAGTAGACTTCTTGTTTCGAATAAAATATATTATTTCATGCCTGATTGTTAGACTTTAGGACTTTTTAACTCTGGATCAATTTAATATTGAATTTTGTATGGGGCACCCAGTTGTGATCAGACTTACTATTTAGTAATATGGTAATCCAGACTAAATTGGTTACCCATTACCTAGGCCGAAGCTCCCTAATATTGTTCTGGTTTTGAAATGTGTAGACAAGGCAATATAAATAACATGACATGCCATTCAATAATAAAAATAAAATTAAGTTATTTCCACTGGACTTTTAACAGTGTCAATCTGACAGGAAAAATAAATTATTACTTTTCTTTTACTTATTATTCTTTTATCATAAATAATAGACTTAAACAAGTTAAAATAATAGTGATCAGAGAAGTATCATGTTTTAGGGAATCTCCTTCATCCTACTCAAGCTTGAATATATCGGCCTGGGAAGACGATCTCATCCTGTGGTATCGCTAGGAAATGCTTGAAAGCCATACGAAAAACCTTATGTGTAAAATTGGTTTATGAAATAGGTTGGCTCTGTGGGTTTTACTTTAGTCACGATTCCCAGGATGAAGTTTTCTCAGTCATTCTTACTAATAGAATATGAAGATGATGACGATGGCTCGACTCTGTGCACGTGGTTTGCTGAGTTTTATGACTAAAAGTCTAAACTGGTGGAACTAAAGAATGTAGCTCATCTGAACTTTTGTCATAGAAATAGCGATATGCTAGCAACGTTTCGTATGTGGAAAAGGGGCTGTAGTGTTGAAAACTATTGATTGCCCAAAAGGTCGGGAAAACGCCTTTGAAATTTTGTCAAAACTGAAAAGTGAGGATTAGGCAGTTCGGGCCCAGATATAGCAACAATACTTCAATTCTGGTTTCATGGGACTCTTGTAAAGAAAGATGGCAGAAAATGTCAGATGCTTTCTAGAGTTGTAGAGAGGAACCGATATTTTTTCCTACATCTTTAGCGAGGGGCCGAATATATGAGATCCAATTGAGGTCTGTGGTGTACTTGCTTTTCAATAGACGTTCAGGACAAGGCACCTCATTGAGAGTACACATCGTGACTAAAGTAATTTCATGGTCTACTCGGTAAAGATGAGAAATTACTAGCTTGGTTTTAGATGTAATTAATGTTACAATTCATTGATCGAGATCAGCTGCCAGGTTCTTATCATGGAAATCTTTGCAGGTGCACATATAAATTTTGGTGTTATCTGCATCGATATTTACCAATGATTTACTATTTATTATGGGTTTTTTTCCAAGCAAAGTAGACGTGTTTTATTAAAGATTCCGTCGATTCCTTAAGTTCTGACAATATTAGGTTTCGGCAAACCCTAGTTGAGGAAAATATGAAACGAACTTCAAGAGAATATGCTAAACAGTACAAGACAATTTACCCCTTCGATCATAAAACACCTTGAACTTAGAAAAGTGTTCAAACGTGGTCAATGGGATCCCAAGCATCTGATTGCTTCTCTGTTTAATCATTGAAGTGTTAACTTCTACCGAACATTTCCGGAGTAGAATAATCAGCAATGATGAAAAATGCATTACTATAATTCACAGGGAAATGAAACGTCAATTCTTAGTACTCACTGAAGAAGGAGGATCCATACCGAAACTAGGGGCTTACGGTCATATCGTGTTGAGACACTAGTTCTCGTACGATCACCAAATTTAAGCAACGTTGAGCTTGGTTAGTAACCAGATGGGTGACCGTCTTGGGAATACGAGGAGCTGTAAGCTTCCATGTGCGGATGGTGTGATGGATAACGGCTAGGAATTGGAAATAGGAGAGCCAAGTTCCAATTCCATTTGGGTGCGTTTTATTCACGTGCAAATACTATTGAGGAAAGCTATGAATCCATCTTTTTTCCTTCGACCTATGGGTCAATTATTAGGACTTGTTTCAGTAAATAATTATTATATTATTGTTGTAGCATATCTACGAACGATAAAGAGTAATGTGCCGATTCTCATAAATACAGTAGTGAATACTGTCCGTGGTCTAGATTTGGAGATTCGTCTCCAGCTGTGCTGGTCAAACTCTCTGCCTCTGCCAGACAAGGCTATGTCTCGTCTCGGGAAACAGCTACCCGAACCAGTTTTATATGGGATTACGGTGAATTTTTAGACGAGCCTAAGGGCTCGGATACCCACATTAAATTCGGCTTTGTGCCACATCTGACCGCGTAGGGCGGTTGGTAGATATCCTCGAGTTGGTGATTCATTATGGAATTCACGTGACTCACTTCTAGCAGTTGACTACTTCTTCTACTTGCCGTTGGCGAATCTTATATGTGTTGTTCTTGTCCTAAGTATTATCGTTCATTACCAAACTTTTTTGATTATTCTGTTCAGTAAACTTTCCTTGGTTACAACATTTATAATTCATAAGACAGAAAATTAACCAAAATAAACTAAACCACGGCCACAACCGAAAATATTGTGCTCTGATATAGGAAGTATATGAAGTTCTAAACCAAATCGAAACAGTTAATGCTGAAAAGCATTGTCTTCAATTGTAAGCATTATTGTGTAAATAGCCACTATCATTGGTCAATCGTTAAAGTTCTGAAATGATAATGCATTGTCACATATTGTCCGAGACACTCAGAAAAAATATAGCCAAAATATGGAAGTTTTGCCTCGCCCTCTCTACTCTGTCGACCTTGCTACTTCTGGCTATCATCTTTTTACAGCATTGCAAAATTTTTGGGAGTAAAACTGTTTTATCAATTGTGAGGCGGTTATTCTGATTAGTTTTTTTTTGCATCGAAAAGAAGAAGAATTTTACATCTGAAGGATCAACATTTTGCTAAAGAGTTGATATAATGATATTGGTAATGAGTGGAAAGGAGAGTAAGGAAGCATTTGTTTACTTCGCATCTTCAAATGCGACGGGGTATTCTTTCCTTATGTATTGCACACTTCAGGAAGTCTTACTGTTATTTCATTTATTTAAAGTCTTAGTGGCTATTAAACTATATCTGTAAAGCAATTCCCTCAACATGAGAATCAAATGATATGCCCCACCAACTCCGGATAACTTGCAGAATCTTTCTATTACTACCAAGACAGATGTACGAAGAATATAGTTTCCGCTAATACGGATAACTGTCAGGTTAAAATACCAAGATGTATCGCTTTTGTAAAACAGAAATATATGTGTGTCTTGTATATTTATACAAGATATGATTCCTCCATAATCTAGACAATAACGTCTTTGGCAGCTGATCAATATTTCTTCCTCTTGGGAGAGGAATATACATTTCGCGTTAGTATTCGAGATTCCTTTCCTAAAAAACATCAATTTTATTTTATTTATTGAGTAAATTAAATACTTTTTTCTTCATATAAAATTGCCGATTGTATTTAAAACTTGAATTTTTATGTTTTTTCTTTCTTTTTTTAAAGTGCAAATCCATTATAATCACTGTTTTAGTTTTAACTAAGATTGATATACAATAACAGTTATCAAAAGTAAATATCATCATTAATATTTTGAGAAGTTATTATTTCAAAATATGTTGAATATATTCTTTCGCTTGATTTTCTTAGCATATTTTGTCAGGATATACATATATTTTCTTTTCTTACTATTCTGTAAAATAATAAATGTATGCACGTACTTACACACAAACATCTATATATGCGTGTTGAAAGTGAAGAACGAAATCATCAAACACAAAAACAAATTTAAATAAATTTTATTATTGAGTTAATAATAATTGTAATTCGTTTCTTTCAAGCTCAAAGAAACGAATTACAAAGATCCTCGAAAATCAAAGTCCCACAAAAATATTTAGTTTTTACAACAGAACTAATATCTGTGCTAGTATGATTTACATTGTTTTACGAATGCGTGTAATTTTTCCAACTGTCAGCAGTCAGAGAACTGTGCTATTACTACTGTAATATTTTTGTTGGCATAACGCCTTTCGTATATTTTTATGTGTTGTTTACATTACTTTAAAATTTTAATCAATAAAATTACGTGACTTGGTTTAATTATACGAATCGCGTGGGTTATCAGCATGGTTATGGGTTTATCGAAAAACGGAAAAATTAAACTTTGTGAATTTATGCGATCGTATTTATAAGAGAGTATAGGCTCCAGGAAACTAAAAGTTAGATTTACTAAACTCAGAAGTTTAATGGTTAATAAATAGTTTTCTTAATTTTTAAATATCTATTTTAGGGGGGTATTGTTGAGCTTTCTTTGTAGTGATATTTCAAACTTTGTAGCAGGCAACAAACATGGTCGTCTGAAATTTAAAAGCCTTAACATTGTTTGAGATAACGTAGCTAATTGATTAATGAATGCTAATGCGGAAATTTAAACTGAATACTATTTTCTGCATAAAAATGAGTCAATTGATAGTTTTAGTGATATTACTTAAATCTATTAAATTCATCTACAGCTTATAACAGGGTTCCACACATACCTACACATAAACACTTATATATGCGTGTAGCCGTATGCACTTCGAGGCAGTGAAGTATATCTGAAAGTGAAATCAGCAATCTGATTTCATGTTAAGTTCTAATCTTTTGCATCCACTTCGCACTATGCCTTTCGGTAAGTTATGAATTACTTTCTTTATCTCCTCCACCAAGAGAGTATATTTGGCTATTTATCATTGAGTGGCAGCCAGTTTAGTGAAGGATTACTCTGAAATCAAATCCGTGAAGAAGCCAATGGCCAAACACTCCACTAACTTTTCCAAGAGTTCGTGGCAATTTACATCTAATAAATAAAAGAAACCTAGGGAGACGATTCTCAATTACTTCTTGAGGTCACATGGCTACTTAAATAAAAGCCTTACACCCCGTCTAAATATTCTCTGTCAAAAACTTTATAATGTTTAAAAGAAGAAGAAACAGGTCGTCTCCTTAAGATAAGGCTGCAAGAACATGGTAAAGCCGTAACAGGAGCGGAAAAAGAAAAATCTTGCGTAGCTGATCATATATGGAGGAAAAAACAAGATCACCGGCCCCTGTGGGATGAGCTGAAATAACAGACAGAGAACATCACTGGAAAATACGAAAACTTAAAGAATCAGCACATATGCTAGGCCACAAAACTCTTCTAATCCAACCAAGCATTGAAATGAATACAATATGGGAATCGGTGATAAGGAGTACTAGAGAAAAGCAATAATAACAACAAAAAATTGCAATATGAGCACTGGTAAAAAGTCATACTGAGACATTAAGTTTATAAGTTTCCAAAACTCCATATACAGTTATAATGTTTATATAGTAAAAATAGTAATAATATGATAATGAAAATAATAAATTAGTATAAATATTAAATGCATAACAGTCTAATAACAACAGTAACAATAGTTATATCGTAAAGAGAGCAACAAAAATATGGTAAAAAATTAATTAATAATATCAGTACTAGTATTTGTAGTCCCCTGGCCCGTCTAGACTATATTATCTGGGTCAACGTGCTTGAGTGGAAATTTAGTTCTATGCAGGCAGGTGCTCAGTTACTCACTTCTCATTTTTAAGAGATTTTGAATTGTTCATATATTTTAGGTTCATTAATTTTTCAGAAATACATGAGTTATATCTGTCGCTTTTTTCGCTAAAGGGTTTAGCTTTCATTACGCATTCCCTGGTGATAGTTGGGTTTTTATTCTCGTCTTTCAGTTTCCAGAAAAAATTAGAGAGGCCAGCGCTGTTAATATATTTGATATTGCCTAATGTCACTTGGTGATGATAGAACTGCTATTTCCAATGATTTTCCGTAGAGCCCACTTAAAACTTGACCTCGAAGTCATATCTAATTTCAGCTTTATAGACTAACGATTGGTTCATACATCTGCAATTTAATGGGCAAGGTTTTTTTTTAGCAGTTGCAATTATAAGTTGCGGGGATATTGCTGTTTTGTGGGTTGTTGAAGAAGATTTTGTTAAGAATGGAACAGTTTTGCTGTGAAATATACCGTTTGATTTTTTTGGCAAAACTGTAGTTAAGTCTGGCCTTGTTTGTTGTTGAAAATTTTATTTATCGTTGGGGAATGATTGAAATGCTTATAGATTAAATTTTAAAAAATTATGATATTAGTTTTGACATTTTTCTCTGGAGGGCGTCCTAAACCATATAATATCTTGTTTGCGACGTTATCGTTTTTTGACGTCATTATTCCTATTGGCTAAGAATTCGAGGTTAATTTTATGGCTACAATGTTCAAGTGCTTCTACATATTTGCCTTTATGTTTGTCAAGAATATTCTTATTGCTAGAGTTGGTGGAAAACCTAAATTGAACTGATTTATGTAAATTATTGAGTATTCTAGGGTGTTGGTTAGGTTGTCTTCTGATGTATCTATGGTTGTATAAATCTTTAGTATACGCTTTATAAATCTCATTAGATAGGCTAAATGTTACATCCAGGAAATTCTTTATTTTAGCATTGGTGGTGGTGGTAATGTTCACGCCATAGTCTTTGAAGAAATTAATTAGGTTGTTTTCTTAGTCGGTCTGTTTTTTCTCACGATAACCAGAAATATTTAATAATCGGTGAAAAACCAAAATTGGCACCTGAGGATTACAGACAGCATGAAACTACGAGCTGTTCTGTCAATATAGGGTACTATATATATATATATATATATATATATATATATATATATATATATATATATATATATATATAATCTCCTTTCAAGTTGTTTCCCTTCGGAAGTCACAGATTTTATCTAACGTCGTTTCTATTGAATGGCGCATTCCTGGAAATCCTTTTCTTGGGATAGCGAGTAGCTGACTTGTCGCATTCTCTTTGATTTCACTGACGTCTTGAAATCTTGTCTCCTTTCAAGTAAGATTCGAATTTTGGAAAGTGGAAGTCAGAAAGAGTCATATCTGGGGAATATGGTGTTTGAAGGATCTGGTGAATGTTGTTCTTAGCCAAAAACTGTGTCACAAGCCATGGTCACTGACAGAACGGCTGTGGTGTGGTGAGACGATCAGATTCTACACATTTTCCTCCCAAGCATTGTTAAAAGAACGTTATGAGAACGTTATAACTTAGTCTGTGTGCGCGACATAATACAAGGCCAATTATTACTATTTCAGCAGCCATAATCCCTTCAAATATTACAACTAAAACAACAATTCATTTAAAACAAGTAATCTATTTTAAATTAATTTAATTTAAAACAACTAATACGAAATTATGGGATATACATATATATATATATATATATATATATATATATATATATATATATATATATATATATATATATATATATATATATGATAAAATAAAGAGAAAATAGGAAACGTATATTAATATCACATATTTCACTTTATTAAGCTTCGTCAGACATTGAGATAAAACACAAAAAGACAGAAAACACTGGTAAGTACAATTGTTTGAGTCAGTTCTCAATATAATTGAAAATGCCAGTGTTTATTTCTTTTGTCTGTTTCCTTTTAATCTCTGACAAAGCTACAATAAACATTAAAGATGTTAGATTCATATACAATTCTTATTTGTTCTATATATATATATATATATATATATATATATATATATATATATATATATATATATATATATATCAGAAAGTAAGGTTTTTTATATATCAAACGATGGTAAAAATATAGAAAAAAGTCAGTTAAAAATGGAACTGGATTCTTTAAGAATATATATATATATATATATATATATATATATATATATATATACAAGTATAGGATTGGTATATACGGAATAAATTCCAATAACCAACAATTATTATTCTTAAAAGATTGCTCAATACAGAGTAGAGCAGATATAATTATTTATTTAAAAATTATAACATAAATATGTTATAAAATCGCTACAAAAATAGCCAATTTGTTTCAACACCTCCGCTGTCTTATCAAGTGATGATGTTGAATGTAGAATATATGTTTTTTTTTCTTTTCTTTTTCTTTTTTTTCTCTCCATTTATTCTACATTCAAAATCATCACTTGATAAGACACCGGAGGTGTTGAAACAAAATGTCTATTTTTGTAGTGATTTTATTACATATTTATGTTATAATTTTAAAATATATATATATATATATATATATATATATATATATATATATATATGTATATATGTATGTGTGTGTGTGTGTGTGTGTGTGTTTGTGTGATAACAATATATAATTGTTTATATATCAAGAGCAATATTGAGGAAAAATGTATGACAAAGTGGGAAAAGTTTTCGTGTGCCGTGTTTCGTCCTTTAATACTTCATCGAATTAAATCAGCAGATTATCTGTTAGAGATATCCAGTTACAAGTGTGATCGAAACAAAAAGACAAAGAAAAAAAATCTAAATGAAGTCGTCTAAATTATGTATATATATATATATATACTCTTTTTGATTTTGTAGGTCTAATGAATTGGATTGTGATTACGATTTCAATGCAATAAATTATAAGTATGGAATATTAGTGTTTGTGCCTTTTATATTATATTCTTATGCTGTCCTGGACATTGAGTTCTACCTGGATTCTATCCTCTTGGGAATTTATATATATATATATATATATATATATATATATATATATATATATATATAAATTAAATGTTTATATATATATACATATATATATATATATATATATATATATATATATATATATATACATATTTTATTTTTAATTTATATATATAAATTTATATATATTTAGACGATTGTCTATCGACACATCATGCGAAAAATTAAGTCCGCAAAACAATGTTAAAAATGTCATTCACTTTACATATCGCTGAACGCAATCACCTTAACATACGTTTCATCACTTAATCAACTTAATTCAGTGTCGATTATTACAGAGTGAAAATTCATACAGTGAAAATTCTGAATCATTTCTCATCGAATATTTACGTGTCAGGCAACAATTTTATTCTCGAATTCTCGCATAAGCGTATGCACAATTCACCCCCCCACACACAAATACACACACACACATACATGTGTGCGTGTGTACGGATTCCTTGTGGTGGGACAATGTACTTGTGTGCGTGTGTGTGTGTGTATGTTTGTGTGTGTGTGTGTATGTGTACAAATGTGTTTACTAATTCTTCGTAGTGAGACAGTGTATGTATTCAGGGGGAATGTACGCACATATATATACAAGCATGCTGACAGAAACACACTAAAATGGAAAGAGATCTAAGAGATCTAAGAACACGCAGAGGTTATTAAAACATTAAAAGATAAGGCAACCGATTCATCACTTCTCAAACCAACCTTAATTGTTTTATGACCCTTCCCTCTTCACTACCATTTAAAGAAAGACATTGGAATGACCAACACAAAAACAGAGAATGTCTCATATCGAGAATATTTAACATTGAAAAACATAAAGGAAAAAATTAATTATTTTTAATAATTATTTTTAATAATATGTGGAAATCTCCACCCTTTACCTGAAGACGGTCGTGAGACCAGAAACACGTGTTGTAAAACTATGAAAAATAAAGAATAATATTTTTTTAAAAACCCACATCACAACCAAAAAAGTTTGCGGTACCTCTCTTTTTTAATATACACACTTTTCTCTCGTTGGAACCATTATAACCTCTTCATTTTATATATATATATATATATATATATATATATATATATATATATATAAGTGATAGAAATTATTAGGAGGATTTGAGATATTCATAATTAAGTCATTCATCGAGTTTAGCCGTGCGCATCCACTACCGAGAATTCAACCCGGACCGTTACGATACGACGCAAGCGTCATACCAACTGTACCAACGGGCTTCGGAGGTAACTAATTAGTCTCGATATAGCGTCGCTTTTCACAAATTCCGTAGAGTAACTCATATATATATATATATACAAAAAGAGCAGGATATGAACAGACTGAGACATAGATAGATAGATAGATAGATAGATAGATAGATAGATAGATAGATAGATAGATTATGTGTAGGTATATTTTTGCGGTTATTATTTTAAAATATTAGTGAAGAAACAAAAACATTTGTATAGCATTCCAAAATAGGCTAAAATAAA
The DNA here is from genome assembly GCA_964036315.1 of Acanthosepion esculentum. Taxonomy (NCBI): domain Eukaryota; kingdom Metazoa; phylum Mollusca; class Cephalopoda; order Sepiida; family Sepiidae; genus Acanthosepion; species Acanthosepion esculentum. The sequence goes on along the minus strand of OZ038476.1, from coordinate 105,847,641 downwards.
AAAAACGAGCGAAGGAATATAATCAGTAGCTCAAATAATGTTTTTGAATAATAACGTATCAAAATTAAAGAATGATTGTCGCAAAAAACTGTAGTCCTCAACAGAGCATAGATAGGTTTGGTCGAAAAGCTGTGCTAAACAAAAGAAAATAAATTGAATCAACCCAACTACTTTTGAAATAATAACTTTTGAACATTAAAGAATGGTTGTCTCTGTAAGATATAAACTTCAGGAAGACTGTAGAATTGTACGACCGAAATGATTTTCAAAATAAAAAAATAATGAACTTAATCATCGGGGCAATTTTTGAAACAGCTCCATAAAAATAAATGATTAATTTTCCCATATAATGTAACCTTCAAGAAGACTGTAGAATCGACAGACCGAAATGATGCAGCAAAAATATATATAAAGAATAAAACCAATTGTCAAGGCAATTTTGGAAATAATAACTTCTCATTTGTGATCTTAACGGACACTCTGTTGACACTTTTGTGATACCAACGGATACTCGTTGTCACTTTCGTAATGTTCGTTGTAGTAGAGACTTTGTAACCGCAGATACAACTAGAGTAACGCCGTTGAACAATACTGGTGTCAGACGCCTTCGAATATCACTCGCACTAACAGTAATTTCTCGATAATACTCGCTCGAATAGTAATCCGTGTAGTGATCCGAATAGAGAAATTGTATAGTAAATAGAGTAGAGAATAGTGATCCGTATAGTATAAAGGATAGAAGAAAAATGCGATCCGAATAGTAATAGGGGATAGACTCTAATAGAGATCAATTAGACGCCAAGCTACTAACTAATTATGGGTTTCCTCTATGGTCACGTGGTCTACATAATTCAGTAATGGGATCGCACGTGTTTGCTCACTGCTGATCTATGTTCAAACTCAAGTGTCGGCAGCGACACTTCATTCTTATATAACATTCTCAAAAACTAAAAAGTAATCTTCTCTGGAAATTGTATACTCATGTAAGTCAGAGAATCGTTTGGTCGAAAGGCTGAGGCAAAAAAAAATGAAGTAAATAAAATTAAAATATTACATTCAATCATATAAGACATTTAAAAAAAGTAAATTATATATTTTCCCATAAAATGTACACCTCACGTAGACCCTTGAATTGACTGGTTGAAATGTTTGTCGAAAGAAAAATCATCCAAGCCGAAAAACAAAATTATATATTTTCCCATAAAACGTAAAATTCACGAAGACCCTAGAATCGATCTGGCGAACCATTGTGGAAAATAATCATTCGAGCAATTTCTGAAAAAATAAATTATACATTTTCCCGTAAAATATACAATATACGATCGGCCGATATGTAGTAGTATAATAAAGTGAGAAGAAATTCAATCAACCGAGCAATTTTTGAAAAATGATATATTTTCCCATAAAATGTTTACTTCAGGGAGAGTATAGAATCGATCGGCCGAAATGTGGTAAAATACAGCAATAAATGAAAAATGTGTTCAATCGTTCGAATAACTATTTAGAAGTAGGTTATATTTGCTACAGAATAAACTCAAAAAGCCATCCATAAACATTCTGCATTCTTGTCTTTCTTTATTTTAATGAGTTTTTTTTTCCTTCGGCCATTGTATTTCCTCCTTTTTATTAAATATTTATATTACTTATTCATTTTTCTTTACAGGAGATATCGATTTATGATTTCGGTTCGATATTTTCTTCTTTTGCCTTCTTTTTTTATTATTTTCATTACCACATTTAACGTCTAATTTAATTTTTCCATGGTTTTTGATATTTTTCTGGTTTGCAATCAGTATTTGAATATAAATTACTCAAACGTCTTCTAGCCTTTCATAAGTCACGATACATGAAAAAAATGGAATTAAATGAGACACACCGACGCATGAAGATGCGGCAGAAGCAAGGAGAATAAAAACCTACCAAAGAAAGAGAAATGCAAACACATGGACACAACACTATAAATAAAACTATTTGAAAATCTTTGATGAAAGCTGAAAGTAACCCAGAAGACATTGGACAATTTATATGTAAATTCCCACAGGAAACCAGAAAAAAAAAACTAAAACAGAGATTTCGTTGGTATTCGACCAAAACTGAAAAGATGGAAATTTGCTTCCCAAATACATACATATCTATCTATCTATCTTTCTGTATGTATGTATATACATACATACATATATTATATATATATATATATATATATATATATACACACACACACATATATATAGATCTCTCTCTCTCTCTCTCTATATATATATATATATATATATATATATATATATATATATATGTGTGTGTCCAATAGCCAAAATCAATATTTAATGGCCAAACATAAGAATACTGATTTTCGGAAGTTGGCTTGTGGTGCGAATTTTTCAGTACCTTCTCATCTATCTATCTATCTATCTATCTATCTATCTATCTATCTATCTATCTATCTATCTATTTCTCTCTCTCTCTCTCTCTCTATATATATATATATATATATATATATGTGTGTGTGTGTGTGTGTATGTATATATATATATATATATATATATATATATATATAGGGAAAGAGATATATATAGAGAGACAGATAGATAGATATAAATATGTATTTATATATGTATATGTGTATGTGTATGATTGTATGCATGTGTGTACTAAACCTACCTTTATCGTGAACCGTTCAATTATGTGTAGCATCTATTGCGTGTTAAATTCCTCTATTTTATACGCTGAGACGCCACTGCATAGGTTCATATGCCTTTCAATGCTTCTCTCTCTCTCTCTCTCTCTCTCTCTCTCATATATATATATATATATATATATATATATATATATATATATATACATATCTCTCTCTCTCTCTATATATATATATATATATATATATATATATATATAAATTACAGACAATGCGTCTGCTTATTTTTAACATAATCCGTTCGTACTCACGAATAACTTTCTGTGTATTGCAATTAAATAATGTGAGAAATGTGATATAACTGTGAAAATTTCTTTTACTTCCCAAGTACTTTGGATCTTCTTCCGAGATCATCTTCAGGTGTCCAAGTTGTAATACAAAACTGTGTGTTGCTATCCATTACTGTAATTTTTTTCTTTTTACTTTTAAATGCGACGGGAAAAGTTATCCAATGTAGAAGTTTTTCTTCTATGTTTTAATATCATAGTCATCCATGCATTTATGCGAAAAAAGTTGTCCCTTTTATAGGCATTTCAGAACATTACTGACGTAGCTGATTCTATACAGAGTTGGCTTTAATTTTTTAATGTAGATTGCTTCGAGGATCTGTAGTTTTAATTTGTTATTTTCTTGGTGTAGGATAGTTGTGTTATCAATCAACATTTTCTATACGTGTAGAGGAAGACGTTTTGATAATCTAGTTGTCGTATATCCAACAGATATTTGTTTTTCAGTGGGAGATACGTTCTCCCTAAGGGCATTTTAATTGTTATATACTGTTGATTTTACGTAATACATCAGTGGAAGGAGAGGCGTTATTACGAATAATTAAATTGGTTGCATTGTATTTTTATAATATCTGATTAATTATATTTTTTATTAGGATCTATGAAAGATATATTAGTACGAATAAGATTTTTTATGATTTTCTCATCCTGTTTTAAGTTAATATGCATCTGGTTACAAGTTTGATATATTTACGGTCCTTTGAGGAAGTACCATATTCTATTTGACGTGTGTTGAGGTTTTTGGTATATCGTCTTATTTGTTCATCTACATGTGGTTTGGGAAGTCATTATTAATGAAAGTCTGCTTTATATTTCTTATACTTCAATCTTTTTTGTGCGGGGATTAATTTGTGCTCTGTTAATTAAATTCTATATAAGTGCTATTTTGTAGCATACTTATACGTGGGAAATAAAAGCGATTTTCACAGTTTCAGCACATTTCTCACATCATTTAATTGCAATACACGGAAGGGTATTCGTGTGTATGAACGGATTATGTTAAAAATGAGGAGGTACACTGTCTGTAATTAATTTAATCAGACATGCCTAAAAGAGAATCTGCTGCCTCAATACACACACACACACACACAAACACACACACTCACACACATACATACATATATATATATATATATATGAATGGCGGGGGTGCGGGTGTAATGTTTTCGACTTGGTATTTTCCGAGCTCATTGACTTTAAATTAGATTAAATTAATCTGGCACGAGGCCATAATTTGTGGACTCTCCGTTAAAGTCGAACTCCCCATAATAAAATTGGTTTCCTAGACTAAACACTTATTCATCATTTCTTCAGTAAAGCGCTATTTCGAGTGGATGTCTCTTAAAATAAAATATTGGTGACGTTGTCATGATTTGAACTATTTTTTTCTATCGTATTTTTTCTTGTATTATTATTTTTTCTTACGGAAAATCGTTAAACATTTTCCAGCTGAATCGTACTTCGTCTTTGTGTCTAATCTGTGCCGCTGAATTGGGGGAATAGTTTTTTTTCTTTTTCTTTATATTCTGTAAATGCAAATCGTTTTACTTGTCGTGCGTCAGAATCTTTTCTTCAGTCGGAAGTATTGTTAGCGAAATATCAATACGGAGATGTTTGCCGGATAGAGATAGGGTGTAATTTTCTTTAGACTAGGTTAACGTCAAAACACTTTCATTGTCGAAGAAATGCCGAATTGTATTGTTTGGTTTTATCTTTATTACTGCGTCTCGTAATAAAAAAAAAGAAAATATACCCATGATGCAGTGTTAACCTGTCTGAGACTTTCGCTTAAAAATGTATCTCTCGCTAGAATTCTTTAATTTTAAAACAGGCTATCAAGTCAAGTTTTTCTAAGAATCAGTTGCGACAGTTGCCATGTCTCACCAAATTCACAACAAAACATTTTCTTAATGATTACTTGATTGATTTCTCAACCTTTTGAAGGTTTTTGTCTTACAGTAACGTTCACGCTAAACAAGGGCCACTCGAGGTAGAGGGTTAAGTTAAGGGGTAGTTCATACGTGTAGGAAAGGAAGATAACTGTTAACTTTAGACTTGAATAGGTAAAGATTGTAGTGATCGGGGAAAGATCCTCTTGGGAGTCTGACAGAGCAGTGGTTCGCAGGAAGAATCTGTTCTATTAGAAATTACTTCTTACCGATGGATACTAAGGGGATGTGGGTGGTTTACTACAATGCAAGTGGCATGGTAAGTCTTAGCCATCAAGGTTAGACCTGACAGAACCAAGGAATGTAGTTTGTCCGAGAACTTTTCATGGAAGTAGCAATAGAGTAGTGAGAGTCTCGCCGCGTCTCATCTTTAAGAGAGAGGTTAGAGGGTGAGTTAGACTCTTTTGAATTATATCAAGACTGGAAAGTAAGGACTGGGCAGCTCCCGCCCAAATAGTTATTATCGAAAGTATTTTCTAATTTTATGTCGAAGAGCTATGATTTGTGGGCATTTTTTCTTATAAACAGACATGTATAGATAAAAAAATCCTTAAAATCATGTTTTGTGAATGCGTAGTTACCTATGCTATTTACGGCGTAGAAAATGTTTGTTATATATCTTATCTTTTTCCATTGATTTAGGCCTTAAAATTTTCTTCCTTCACAGGCAATTGTTTCTTGTCATTTTACTTATTTTTCCTAATTATATTTGTTTTCTTTTTTTCTTTTTTCTTTTTTTAATTATTTTACCTGCTGGGTTAGGTCTAAAGTTTTCTTTGTTGTCTTTTAGCATAAAGAATGCTTCTGATTTTTTGTCCAAAATCATTTTTTTCTATGATTTCTTTACCTTCGGAGTACATTTTTTTGACTGCGACTTTAATTTGTTTACCTTGGAGTTAAATTTGTTTGCCTCAGAAGTCAGTTTGCATACATTGGTGTTAATCTTTTTGCCTTATAGGTAAATTTCTTGTCTTCGAATTAAATTTATTTCCTTCCAAGCTAAATTTGCTTGCCTACGAAGTAAATTTCTTTGCCTTAGAATTAAATTTCTTTGCGATAGACGTAAATCTGTTTGTCATGAAGTTAATCTTTTACGTTGGAGTAAAATTTATGAGCAATGGAGTTAAATTTGTTTGCCTCAGGGGTGAGTTTGTTTGCCTCGGAGGTAAATTTGTTTGTATTGGTGTTAAATTACTTTGCCTTCAAGACAAATCTCTTTGCTTTGGATTTAAATTTCTTTGTCTTCAATGTAAATTTCTTCGCCTTCGAAGTTTCTATTAACGAGGTTCATAATGCTGAACAGCAAATTTATGAAGAGTATAAAGATAAAAATAAGATAATTTTTTAATTAAAATAAACTTTGAAAATTATGTAAACAAATTGCAATAGTCACGTCCTTATGTATATGGGAATGGTTTCTAACCTCACAGCTGATACTTAAAATATCTTATTGTGTGAAGTTTTAGCGTTTATATGCTTCTAGTTTTATAGGCTGTAACAAAGGGGAATCGTTTTCTGTTAAAACACTTTTGGTTTGGAATTTGTTATGACATTTAATCATCTGATTATGTTATGTTTTCTCAAAATTATCCCGCTGTGTTATGGCGGACATTTTTTTTTATTTTGAATACGTAGGTTTCTTTTCCGTTTTTTTTTTTTGGTTGTATCGCTGATTTGAGAAATATATTCTCTTTTCGTTAGGTTACTTCTATTAATTTTAATTTTTATTGTGATGTCAGTGAAATGGGAATATTCTTTACTGAGAAGCTAATTCTGTATTTTCTTTGTCCGTCATAAACAAGGCGATATGGCTACTAAGAGGCATATTGTTATCGAGAGTGAAAGACCCATAAAAAATGTCTGAGGTGAGAGAACAATAAAAGGACTGGATTCAAGGAAAGGAGACGATGGCGATTGAGGCTGAATTTAAAATGTTGAAGATCGTAGTTGATAAGAAAGGAAAACGCCGGAAAAGATTCCCACAATGGCTAGAGGCGAAACTGCTGGCATAGAATCTATAGTTACATCTAGCAAACTTCAACAACAAAGTGAAGAGTCATAGCTACCAATCAAGTTCTTCTTCTGTTTCCCGTGTCCCTTTAGGACGTTGGCGATCATGAATCTCCATAATTCCCTGTCCTTCGTAGCTCTTGACTTTTCTCTTTTTGCCATCTCTCCCAAAACTTGTCTGCTATCCATTCTCCCAAGATTTCTAGGTAGGGTGTGCATTGTTTTCCACTGTCCATTTTTTACCTTCACTCTATCTTGTGAGTGTCAAATTTTCCACGCCTTCTTTCCTCATTATACGCCCCAGATAATTAAACTGTCTCTTCCTGATGTTAATCATCAGTGTCATTTTTGTTGCCTCTAAAAAATTCGTATAGTCGAGGGGATCATATGACGAGGAAAAAGATTTTGGCGAACGTAACACTCAAAAGATATAATGAAGGTTAGAAAAACGTGGAAAACAGCGATCATCCACTTCTCGTATTTAACCTGGCCGAACAAAGAAAAAGATGCATTATCAAAGCGTCACAAGTAAATTATATCAACAAAACATGGAATTGTTGAGTGCCCTGAAACCCCACATCTTGAAAGGATATGGCATAGAAAAGATGAAAAATTCCATTTCTTCTACCTTTTCTTTTATCACGTCTAGGTTTCACTGGCTTTCTACGAATCTATCTAAATGCTATACAACCATGGTTTACCGTAATTGTGTTAGCATAAGACACGCCCTCACAAGCATGTTTTGCGGAAAACTTTTAGCAATTTTCTTTATATATTTATTGAATTTTAAGTGATTTTGTAGGGATAAATGTATGATTTGTGCATGCAAATACAATAAAATAACAGTATACTAGAATAAAGTATGAAATCATACCTTGTAAAATGAAACTGAATTAAATTTACCAAAGCAGAAAATAAATACTGGTACATTTTTATAAATGACTACTGGTACATATAAACATTTATTTCAGTAACTACTGGAATATATATAAACATTTGTCTCAGTGAATACTGGTACATATAAATATTTGTCTCAGTGAATACTGGCACATATAAATATTTGTCTCAGTGAATACTGGTACGTATAAATATTTGTCTCAGTGAATACTGGTACGTATAAATATTTGTCTCTGAATACTGGTGCATATAAATATTTGTCTCAGTGAATACTGGTTCATATAAACAAAGCAAACTGATAAAAAAATAAGCAAAGTTCAATAAATGTGAATGCATTCTCATAGATAATTACATAACATGAAGAAAAACAAAATATCTCACTGAATATTACCAGCAGTATGCAGCATGTAACTGAGAAGAGACTGAATACATTCAAACAGGAACTGTTATTTCAGAAAACAGTGCAGACTACCGTCCACAGCAAGCAGCAAAGAACGAAAAAAAAGTACTAGCAACATTTTTATGGCTTGCGGACTCAGGCTCTTCCGACGCCTGGCTTACAGGTACAGCACTTGGTCGCTTCTCATTCATAATAAGGCTGTATTAGCCGCAGGACAGTTTTTCGTACACTCAAAAATTCAAAATGTCTTATGCGAAGGTAAATACAGTACTTTAAAAAAAGAAAAATAATAATAAATGCACAAATATATACTGTTTTAGCTTTCCCTGCGGAATCACAGACAAAGATCTTTACCAAATAACAGAAACCAAATCATCCAAGTAATTTCAACAGCAGCAACAGCTAAAGTGGATAGCGCATGTAACTCGAACAAAAAATAATGACTTAATCAAGATAGTAACATCCTGCATTACTTTAAACAAAAGGTTAGAAAGGAAATCCCCATCAATGCTGTACAGAGAAATAACAGCTACTGAACTTATTTTTCTGAAAAATTGTTTTAATATTAAGTTTTTATAAATTCCATACGAAGGTAGCACTTGTTGGTCTGAATAACGCCGAATGCTTCCTTATAAGAAAGAGGCTAGTATCAACATTACGGTTACCATTTTTAATTCTATTTCCCCATAAGGGATTTTAATATATAGTATTTTATATTTTCTTAGTATTTTTCTTTATATTTAATATTTTCTGTGCCTTTCCATTCCTACCGGCCTTCCAATCTTTTGTCTATCTCTTTATGTTTTTTATACTCCCAATCCTTATCTCTCTCTTTCTGTCTGTCTGTCTGTCTCTCTCTCTCTCTCCCCTATGTATAGACAAGAGAGCGATATGATATACATAAAAGAAAAGCTTAACATATCACGAAAATATTTTCGTGATGTTTTAAGCTTTTCCTTATGTATGTATGTAAATATATATATATATATATATATATATATATATATATATATATATATATATAGGAAAAATTAGCAGGAGATAACTGATAACTGACATCCATCAAACATGGCTCGTGGAACTAGAACAGTCTACCCAGTGATCGAAATAAAGGGTTCAGTTCGAAATTCCAACCACCTGAAGAAGGCCGAAACGTTGTGACAAATATGGCGACAAAGATGAGGACAATAGTCCGACTAATGTAAATACTATATATATATATATATATATATATATATATATATATATATATATATATATATTTATATGATGGACTGTCCGGTCGATTTCAGTTTTTATGTTAGTGTCGTATGTGACTCTTCAATCCCGCTAGTGACCTGCATACAAGTCTATATCATGTGCATCAGCGAGGATCTCGGGACAGGCAAGATGAATATATATTTCTTACAACTGGTTTTCTTTTCGGCAGTCTTTTGATTTCTAACACACCCTTGCCTTTTCTCCTATACAATCTGTTTTCTAACACCAAGCTCCCACGCTTCATCCAATTCTGCAAGGGTTAAGGTTTAGCCAAGCTAGTCTGATTGATTATTACTACTGGGTTACCAACGTAAAATATCCAGCATTAAATAGAACAGCGATTGTTGACAAGTCGTAAAAGAAAAATCAACCAACCAACAACCCAATTTCATTATCGATTAATATAATCAGGCTTTTTCTCAGTCCAAAAAGCGTAACCGTCTTATACTTCTCACAACTCCCTATATTTTGCTCCTCTAAGCATTGTTTGCTCTATTCATCCCACTCCAGACACTGGTATCCGTTTACAGAGTCTGGCTTTCAAAAAAAATAAACAACGACATGAAAACTGATAGTTGGCTCGGTAAAAAAGAGATATGCGTGACAGGTGTCTCCTAATCGTCATCCGGCGACTCCTAGCAACAAAAAAATAATACTAGTATTATACCATACAGTACATTACATAATTTTATTATATCGTAATAGTATAATAGTATTACTAAAATAATATAATACGATCATGATTATGTTGTTACTACTTTTGTTATAGTTCTTGTTTTAGTTGTTGCAGTGGTGGCGTTATTTTCGCACGATTTAAATATGATCGCCTCTCGTTTTACTCGCCATCCATTGATAATCGGCCCATTTCTGAACTCACATTACGGTAGAGAGAGTCAATGAATGACACGCATTTGGTGAAAGCCCAATAATTTTTTTTATTAATTTTCTGTTCAGTTTCAAACTTGTATCTATAAATTAGCACACAGAAGTAAATTAGAAAAACACGTTCCCATTTAGAAGATTCATGACCATTAAAAGGCACCATTAATTTTCGTCAGCAGCGTAGGCTTTTCTGAAAGATATAGAGTACAGCCCACCCGGAGAAAGATTCATCCATTGAAAAAGCTTCCTAACAAAACATTCCTATGAAAGTTTGTTTTATCCCACTTCAGACAAACGCTAATGAAAACATCGCAAACTCAGTATAAACATGAGTAACTGAAGTAATTATTTACTAAGTCGACGTTTTCTATCTGACAAAGATTTCTGATTTTCCTACAACTCACTTTGCATGGTAACACTCCCAAAATAGCTATTTGCTCTGAACGTCTATTGGGGCTAGAATTCATCCCAGACATCAAAGGCAACTCATATATACAATCCATTGCTAATCAAGACTATGGAAAAACGGTTGGTTTCTTGTACCACTTGAGAAAATACCTGGATTGATCCTTCCATAATTTCTCTTAACATGAGCCAGTATCAGACCGCAAATGAAGTCTTGCTAATACATATGGGCTGAATCTGCCAAATTCTCACTTTCCAGCCTTGACAGGGTTCAAAAGCGTTTACGCTACCTGATGGGCGATGTATTACTTTCCCCAAATACAACCTCTTTCCCACAGACGAACCATCACATTATTATTGTTACTCTATCGCTATTTCCATGGGGAATGCTCTCACGAGCTATATTCCATCGGATCAGACTTTTACAATGAAGACCAGTATACAGTTTCAAGTTATCCTCATTCGTTTTGTATTCCATTTCTAAGAAAGCAGTTCGATTTGGCAAGCTTCTTCCTAAGAGTCTCTGCTTTGTGGAACAGTATCCTGGCAGGATTTTTCCTCAATCAATTCATCCAAATCTAGAGTTAACCTTTATCTATCCTATATCACATCCTTATTTTATAATTGTTACCTCCTACTCTTACGCCCATAAAGCATCATGCGTGGCTCTTGAACTCTGAATTGGATGAAAAATGGCGCATAATATTCTTCTTGACTTGTACTAAACTGAGGTAGAACTGTTAAATATCACAGCTATCACCTTGTCGAAACAGTTACGGATTTCTTATTGGGACAAGTTGCCGATCTGAATATAAAATACTGATTTCTAGGCCGACAGGTCATACACACACGGAAGTTCCGAGAAAAATCATTGTCATGTTGTGACAATTCAATTCCTGAAATGACTACAGCAGATCGCTGAGGTAAATGAGTCAGACAACTATTAGCACATCCAGACATGTTCTAACTTCAGCTATCGTGAGACGAATATCTAAGGAGTTATTAGTTGCCTAGCAGCAGTGGAATGAGTACATTTTCATATCCTACTGTTGGTGGAAAATGAGTGAAAGCAATCTGGAACAGCAGATTAACATCAGGTTTTATGTGAAGATAGGAAAAACGTTAACCCTAATACAAATGGCTTAGGAAGCGACTCAAAAAGAATGCAGTTGTGATTCTATAGACGGATGCTAGGAATACCATGGACATAGCGAATGGACAACCAGGAAGTACTATAAAAAGAAATTACAAAGTTAAAATAACGTCATCCCATCATTACTTATCTCCATGTCAAAATAACACTTGACTGAAACATTACAAGTACATCCCACTTTAGCTGGATATATATTTTCTAACTTACCTGACCTCGGGTAATGACACGGTAATGGTTGGTACTGAAAAAGAATGCAAGTGTAGAAGAGATTGCTACTAATTCTAATGCTAATGCTACTAGTTTGAGAATCCTTTCTGCGAAATTCTTGAGACCGGAAGTGTTTCGGTTTTCAGACATTTTCGGATTTTGGAATACAAGCTATTTAATTTGTATGTAGCATCTATAAAATGGCGCAGCTTGGAGCACAAGCCTAAACAAGATATCCCCTTTACAGTGCACAACACAGCTTATACAGATAGTCTGAAGGTAGTTTTATATCGACATTTATTTTTCATTAATTTCTGTTCATCACTTTCAGCATAAAACTTTAACAATTTCTTATGTCGTAGATTGTGGTTGTTGCAATGCCAAAATTCCTCAGTCAAACGCTTCACACTTACACAAATGTCCAGTTTTGCCAACGCTTTGACTTCCTGTGATAGTGATAAGCATAAATGCTTTCTTTTTTTTCTTTTCACTGTCCATATGGGTATAAGCAAGACTTTTGTCATTTTGAATAATATCTTTATCGAGCACGAAACATCTGGTAAGTTATGCACGAACGAGAGTATTACTGTGACAATTGCTAATAATAAAAAGTGGCGCCAACGTAGGCTACGTAGTTGGGCTTGAGAACACCGCCTAGGGCAGATGAGGTTACTCCCATCAGCTGTACATCACTTCCCAGTTCTTTCCATTTGTGGCAAGTCATGTCAGCACTGCAGAGTAATGAGGTCAACAGGGAAGCGGGAGAAGACCGGCGAGGTGGAAAGAATATAAATACTGTGAAACTTGAGCGGACAAGGACGCACGTCTTCGTATGAACACGTTACATGACGCTGTGAACAAAATTTACCTACCAACTAAGACGGAAACATGTTGAAAATATCTTAGAAATTACCACAGAACCAACTTTTCGGAGTCGGGACTAAAAGACCTCGATTCAATACATCAAAATTTCCGCAACCAAATGTCCAAAATTAACGCGTCGGCCACCATCAGCGAAAAGGCAATATGTGGGTGTACCCGAAGAACGACGGTCGTAGACAAATCAGCCCACTCTCCTATTGAAAGCAATTGGACTGTTTAGGGCGATGGCTATGGGACCATCGCTTTTAACACATGCCCATACTAACAATTACAGGCGATGACGGGGAGGCAACTGGGCATAACTTTTGTCAAAAGGGCGACATCGTCAGCGGTACACGCACATATTCCGGTTCCTCACAACTGAAAAAATGGGTAAAACATGATACATCAACCACATAACAGCAGCTCCTCTGTCAGATACGACTCGTTGCCGTTAAGGATATACACAAGGAGATACATAGTCAGACATTCCACAACTTGGGAACACGTGAGGGCGAAGGTGTCACACATTTCTTAGCACCGTTACGGTCGCAGGCGAAGTTCTGCGGATTTACGTCCGAGTGTCCGAATGAACGTTGCAACCACCGAGTTAATTATTCGGAGGATATAGTGGTTGGTCAACTTGTTGCTGGACTCGCTAATACGGAATACGAAGATAAGGTACTAGCTGAATATAATAACCTCACTAGGTTGGAACAGAAAATTAACTGATTTGCCAGCCTTGAAACGATAGACAAGTCAACACCCCACTTACAAAACAGTCTAGCCCCGTGAGGTCAGGGTAGATGCGGTGTCCCCAGGTTGAGGATACCATTAAAAATTCACCAGAGATAGCATGCAAAAGGTGTGGAAAACTATCACATGCCAACGGACTGAGGGGGCGGAGAGAGGACGGAAGAACTGTCCAGCAGGTAAGCTGCGGTGCATCAACTGTGTAATAATAAGCCACTTAGAAAAAGCGTGCCGAAAACCAAAGAAGATAACTACCATGGACTCGGCAAGTAGTTTGATCAAATACAAGTCAACGATATTAAAATAGGAACAGCAAGACATCTTTCGCACGGAGACAGAAGTCACGAACGTTACCACACCGAACTTGGGATAAAAACCGGTTCTTAGGGGTCCCTCCAGAACCACAACCGTCCCCGAAAATAGCGGTTTCTCTAAGAGTCGAATCGCACGGCAAATTTGGACATACCCTAAATGATCCAGCTAACCGTCAAGTCTATTGCATCCACGCCATAACGGATACTAGCGCGCAAACCTGTTCCTGTGGAACGGAGATACTGGAATTCCTGAGATGTACCCACGATTCCCTGGTACAAAGTAGCCATCGAATATGCGGTATAACAAACGATCAACGGCATGTTAAAGGCACACTCTTCATGCGCATCAGAGTCGGCCGCAGAGAAACAAAGCAAATTGTTTATGTGTCAGAGAACACATCCGGGTTCTACCTTTCGGAGTCGGGACTAGAAGACCTGGATTTAACACATTACAATTTCCCAAACCAGATGTCGGCCACTATCAACGAAAAGGCAATGCGTGGTAATCCCCACAAAACGACGGTTTTCTAGACAAACTGGCCAACATCCTGTTCCCTCCTATCAAAAGCAATAGGAACTGTTTAGAACGATTGCTACAAGACTATCGCGTTTAACACATGCCCACACCAACCATTACAAGCGATCACGGGGAGAGACATAATTTTTGTCAAAGGGACGACATCGTCAGCGGTACACACAACTATTCTGGTCCCTCACAAATGAAAAAAGAGGGTAAAATATGATCTCCACCAGGACGTCGCACTTAACATCATCGATCCGGTACTAGCAGGCACCCCGACAACTTGGTGCTCGAGAATGGTAGCTGCACCAAAAAAAGGATGGGTCACCCAGAAGGAAAGTGGACCTGCAAAAACTAAATGCTGTTACGATGAGGGAGACCTACTAAACTCCGTCCACGTTCAATCAAGTGTCCACTGTACTAGCCCAAACCAAGAAAACAGTTCTGGATGCGTGGAATGCATCCTACTATTCTCCCCAGATGCGCGAGACGCAATCACATTCATAACGGAATAGGGCCGATACCGGAACCTTAGAGCACCGTACGGGTCCCATGCATCGCAGGACGGGCACATCCACCGATATCATTATATCACAGTAGATACATACTGAAATCCCGTTGCTCTGATGGCACACTTCTATAGGACGTGTCCATAGAATCCGCGTTCTGGCATATGTTGGACTATATTACCCACTGCGGTAATAGTTTTCAACACCAACAAGTTTCAATGTGCAGAAGACGAAGTAGAATTTGCCATCTTATTAATAACGTTAAGCCAAACAAGAACATGACAGAAGCTATTTTCAACTTCCCTACTCCAACAGATATCAGAAGTATCAGGTCCTGGTTTGGATTAGCGAACCAGGTATCGTACGCATTCTCGCAGGCCGAGGCGATGGCACCCTTCCGAGAATTGTTACGTAAGAAAGACCGGAAATTATACTGGGACGCAACGCTGAACGAACTTTCCGAGAAGTCGAAATTAAACATAGTGCGGAAGATCGAGAAAGGGTTTAAAACGTTTGAGATGGATAGGGCGATATTTGGTATTTCCTTCTTCAAAAAAACTGCCGATTCCGTACAGAATCCGGTCCTAACTGTGGTGAGAACAACTGTATCCCGGTTTCAACAGTCGCAGAATCCAGCTACTACACCATAGAAGAAGCCCTAGCGCTCATGTATAGTTCAGAGTCTTGTAGAATGTTCATGTTGGGATGTCCAAACCTACTGGTCACAGCTGATGGTGAAAATATTTTCAGAACAGGTCCTAGAGAATATAAAAAAAACCCGCCTGATTGCTTTCAAAGAACGGTCGCTGATGTACAAATTCCACATTAAGCACGTTCCGGGGAAGCTGAACGACGCACCTGATTGAACCTCCAGATATAGGGCGTCGCCAAAACACACTGGATCAATGACCAATAAAACAACCCAGCATATTGTCGGTGATATGTTAGCATCAGTTACATCTGCAAACGCACACGAACCTAAACTGAGATCTATACCCAGGGCAGGGTCGTGGCTGCCACATGATGTATGTTAGCAGAGTAGATTCGAAACAGATTCCCTGAGACGCGCTACGAATTATTAACAAACATTCGACAAATGAGAGACTAATTGTATTGCCTGGAAGGTGTGCCTATAAAGGAGAACAAAATCTTTATACTAATGCAGCTTCAGGTGTCAATGGAATGATGGCAAACGCACGAGAACGGGTGTTTTGGCTCGGCTTGAACGCCAAATATCCGGCAAACACGAACCCAATGCAGGATATGTAACACAATCATCCAATCTCAGCCCAGAGAACACCTGATGCCACCGCCAAATCCAATTGGAAGAATTGGAAATAAGAAGTGGAAGAAGTCTCACTACCATCGAGGAAGGTTAAAACGCCTGACATTCACACCCGAAGTTCCAATACAAACATTTCATAGTGATTTGGTGACAATATGAAGACAGTGAAGAAGATTCGGAAAGAGTTGGGTGAGTCTAATGGTGATTACGTAGTACAGCAGTTCGGTAAAGTCACTCTGATCGTTCTGATAAGAAAAGAACTCCCGAATGTGTTGGTGAGATCCAGACTATGATTGAAAACGATCCCTCCAAGTCAATCAAGGCCATAGCCAGTGAGGTAGTACTGTCCTGGACCAAGAGGGTGGCTGCTGAAGATTCTGTGTCTAGCAACAGTAACCTGCACCATGCCACGCAAGCAGGATAACCCAGTCATAGCTATCATACAATTTCTGCGACCATATCACGCCTTACATCTGACCACTTACTCCCTAGACTGCACCTAATGATTATTATTTGCGAGGGACAGTTGAGCGAGAGACCAACAAATCTCGATTTAACACCAAAAATAAACTGAAGGCAAGGATTGTGGCAGCATTTATAAAACTTATAGAAGGAGGTCGTCCAGAAGAGTTGCAGGAGATTCCGGAGTCAGCTGAAGGCCAGGATTGAAGCCAATGGCGATTTTATTGAATAAATTTACTCTTTAGTATTTCAAGATATTTTTGTGTAATTTTGGTAAATATATTTGTTAAAATGAAATAGCAGTGTTATTTTCATTTTTGCGTAATTTAGACGATAATTTATCCATCGCAACCTGGCGTTCCAAAATATATTTAATTTAATAACTATAAAGTTAGTGTTTATAAAATTACATTTCATTTTTAAATGTTAATAGAATCTACAGTAAGGGTAATTCTAGTGCAGTTGCACGCATTCCCATTCTATGGACGTTCTCTATTCGTTGATTGTTTAAGTTTTTACCATTAAGTATATATTTTAAGTTTTTCCGCATAAAATGGCTAAGTGTCCACTAAAATTAATGTTTGAAGTAATAAGAAATAAAATGGGATTTAAATAAAGATCCACTAATTCTATAGAAGTGTTTTTTTTATTCAGGTTTCGGATAGGAAATCGTGCAGATATGGTCTCTCTACTTGCTTCTCCAATATATTGGGAGGAACAGTTTTGGCAATTTATTTTATAAATGCCTGCTTCAGAAATGTTATTGCTATTATTGCTTGAAGATCTTAGTATATCCATAATTGTTTTGGAAGTGTTTGTGACTATTTTAAGATTATTGAGATTGGATAGGTTATTCTGGATAATAACAATAATAGCAATAATATTAATGTGGAGATGTGCATTCTTTAAAAGGTCTGTGGTAGCTAAATTCGAATTCCAATCGAATCCATTACATTCACTTACGTGCTAATACCCTTGGGAAAGTTATTAATGCTCTTCTTCTACCCGCAATCCCACCCCAAAGCTATGGAAAAATAGCAGGACAGACTGTGTTCTATAGCCTTGGATGGCAACTGGTCTACCGCAGAAAGTCATGGAAACGTACTGCGGAATAAAAATCTGCTTGGACTGTTATGTATCGAAAGATACATGAGCGCCTAAGCGTGTATCACGCATGGCACATAACCGACTGACTGTGCTGTTCTCTGCGGCCGAGAGTCTAAAGCATGCCGCATCAAACAGTGATTTCTCTAGAAGAAGTTTCGGAACGTGCCATAGAGGACTTTTTTTTTCATTAAGTTTTCTGAAATACACAGATCGCTAGACATAATGTCCATTGTTTGAACATAAAAAGAAGCAAAAAGAAATGGGGCGTTCTACTCAAACATGGATATCTATTAAAAATAACGATTCGAGTAATAATATATATTATTAGAGATAACAAGAGCGAGAGATAGACAGATAGATAGATAGATAGAGAGGGGGAGAGAGAGAAAGATAGAGGGAAAGAGAGGTGTACGTGCTAGCACGCTTCTATAACACACGCGCTTTAGAAATGAAATTGAGCATACGCATTATTGTTCAGATAAACTTATTCCATGTCCTGCCGTTATAATTTCGTAATGGAAGAAGTTCATTGCACTTTTGACGACTGAAGACGTAAATATCTCTACTTGTCTTTTATTATCATGGATTACTTCTCAGAACAAAACGGTTGGTACAACTGAACCAGTGTCGAAGCAAACGGATGTTTATTAGGACGAAATCGAAGAAATATTATAAGAATATTTATAACGATCTATCGCAGACATCCAATTGACTTCGATCTAAATAGATTGTGGCTCGGAAGAATCTGTGTTGGAGATGGCAGGGAGATTGCATTAATTTTGCCCGAAGGCGATTTAAGTGTCGTGATTCGTTTACATGAAACTAATGAATTGTGATTCGAGATTAAACTATTTTTGTGTAGATGATTCAAATTCGTCAGGCGAGTGATTGCGCCTCGAAAGCATTTGATGAAATGAATATTTTGATCAGTACCGTTGTGAAATTGTGACAAAATATTTAAAACCACGTGAAATAGATTGCTGTATAAGACACGCACAAACACACACATATATATATATATATATATATATATATATATATATATATATATATATATATATATATATATATATAATACAATGATCATATATATATATATATATATATTTAAAATACAGTGATTATAGATATTTATATATATATATATAATACAGGTATTATATATACATAATACAGAGATTTTACACACACATACAAACACACACACACACACACACACACACATGTTCTATGGCGGCACTCTCTAGAATTTTCCTTCTGAGTGAGTTATTTTCTTTTTTTATAAGTATAGCATTTTTAAAGTCAAAATTATGGTTAAATTTATTCCTATGTATTACTAGTGCATTAGCTAAGTTGTTTATTTTAAGGTCTCTTTTGTGTTCATAGATGCGTTTTTTTCAAAATTTCTACTTGTTTCTCCAATATATTGGGAGGAATAGTTTTGGCAATTTATTTTATAAATGCTTGCTTCAGAAATTTTATTGCTATTATTATTTGAAGATCTTAGTATATCCATAAATTTTTTGGAAATGTTTGTGACTATTTTAAGATTATTTAGATTGGATAGGTTATTCTGGATAATAACAATAATAGCAATAATATTTCTGATAACATTTGCATAATTTATGTACGTAAAAGAAACAAATTATGTGATCATATGAAAAATTATATAAAAAACTTAATTAAATGACACTGTCATATTTAATGAAGCTTGTATATATATATATATATATATATATATATATATATATATATATATATATATATATATATATATATATGATAAAAACATACGTATACGCACATGTACTTGTACATACATATATATATATTTCTTTCTCAGGTGTTGCAAAAACAATGATCAAGGTTATATGACGGACATGTGACGTGTGTGTATGTAATTTCACCTTTGTCAGTATAAGGCTAGGTTCCAAATGCATTAGATATGTTTTAACCTATTATATTAACATCGTGAGTGATAAGTTTATTCCGTCAGAGCTTACTTTAAATATTTTATAACTACGGTATATTATTACGCAAAAAAGAGAGTTATACCTGTTGATACATAGCATGTATAAATAAATTTTAAAATTTTTAAAATAATTTTCATTTTCATTTTTTTCATTCTCCGTCTTTCGAACTTAAGAATTAGAACGATTTAAATTATAATTAATTATAATTAATTATAATAGTATAGGCAAAAATAATAAAATAAACAAGTCTTAACACAATCATCACCACGAGAACGCGAATTTAAGAGCTCTCAAATGGTCAATGCGTATTCCACATGTTTTTCACGTTTGCATGAAACTCCGAGTCGTGCTATCGACGTTGGATATTATGTATATTCACTAACATATATATATATATATATATATATATATATATATATATATATATATATATAGTACAGCGATTATATATACATATATATATGAATATGGTTTGATAAGCTTTCAGAATAACGAGTTTCTATATATATATATATATATATACATACGTATATATAGAATACACTGATTATATATACACACACATAAACACAAGCACACACAAACATATATATATATATATATATATATATATATAGTATGATAAGCTTTCAGAATGTTGCGGTTGATATATGTATATATATCAACCAATATAGTAATGACTTTTTAATTCATTTTAATAGTATATATATATATATATATATATATATATATATATATATATATATATATATATATATATATATATATATGATAAAATATAGTTTTAAGGTATTGTATGCTTATGGATTAAAGTACTCAATATCAGGGATAGAGTGTATGTAAAAATTAAAAGTGGACATTGAAATCAACACCTAGAGGCGACGGTGTTTCCTTCTAAACCCACTTGTCATGGCCTGATGATTGCGTTTCGTATGAAACAGTAGTCAGGTACCTTCTGGAAAGGTACAACGAATCGATCATTTTTTTCCCAGCATCTTCAGCATCAACTATCACTGACAAGACATTTATTGCTAATATATCCAGTGAGGAGGCACAGCGCAGACATCCAAATTCGAAACGTTCCTGAAAGTTTAACTGCGAATGAAAAAGTGAAATCACTACCACTGTTCACCTTAAATTTGCTAGTATCATTTTTCTAGCCAAAACCTTTCCGCTACTCAGCTTCGCTGCTGAAAGAGCTGTCGTTAAGCACGTATATCGTGTAGGTGTTGTTTTGTGTGCGTGAAGATAAAACGAAAGATATTAGAAACCCTCCAAGCTTTGAAAGTCAATTGCTCACGTCACAGATAAGTTTTAGCTGACATCAGGCGGTCACATGGTTGGGTGATTGATTAATAGAATTCAACAATACGTGATGTGCCAAGCTTGTGAAATTAAGAAATTAAGGAAGAAAGGAAAATAAGTAGAATTTGGTGAAAATAAAAAAAGAAAATAAAGAAAAATTATAAACATGTGGATGTGAAAGCTGATGTTTTCAAGAAGAAAGAAAGAAAAAAGAAAGAAAAAAAGAAAGAAAGAAAAAAAGAAAGAAAGAAAAAAGAAAGAAAGAAAAAAGAAAGAAAGAAAAAAAGAAAGAAAAAAAGAAAGAAAAAAAGACAGAAATACGTGTATGGAGAAGTTGACGATAATGAGGCCCTTGCAGTAGCTGAAGAATAAAACAGAGAAGACTTTGGAGGAAATAAAGAAGACAATAAAGAAATATTATAAACATGTGGATGAGAACGCGAAAGTTTTCAAGAAGAAAGAAAGAAAGTAGCAAACAAGGAAGAACGTGAAAATATTTAAAAAAGAGGAGAAATTTGAGAAAGAAAGATAAGAGAAAGACCCCCCGAAAATAACTAAATTGAAAAGAACAAAGAAAGGAAAAAGTCTGTCAAGACAAACAAAAAACAAAAAACGAGGAAATGAAACAGAAAAGAAAGAAAGGAAAAAAGAAAGAAAGCAAATAGCTAAAATGGAAAAAGGAAGAAAGTAAGGAAGAAAATAGCAGGAATAATTTCTGAGCCGAGCGCTGTGTGGTATACATTCGTGTGTTGTGGCGTGCTTTTCTTTTCCAATTTTATTGTACTGTGATTTGTTTTTTTCTACATTGATTCCAATTGGAAAAATAGTTTCGGTTTATGAACATTTCTGGTTACGAATGTCCTTCAGAAACGAATTACATTAGTGAACAAGATTCCACTGTATTTCAGAGATAGAAAGTTTTCGTTAAAAGCGGCTTTATGAGTGATGAAAATATCTCACTCGCTACAACCCCTCAGTACAGATGCAAAAAAAGGTCCCGATTAGCAGTAGGACTTGTCAAGACTATTTACATCCGCGTTTCCACCGTTGAAAGCGTAACAACTTGGTATATCTAGATATGGGTCTCTGTAACTTGTGCAGATCCAGGTCTTTGTCAAGTGTCTTATGCCAATAAAAGCGATGGGTAAACCAACATCCATTAGTAGACAGTTGGTGTTACTCGGTGTCTTGAGAAGTCGTTACCATGAGCATTTTTGTTCATAAAGCTGCATGGTGCGGTTTCTTAGATAGTGTTTTCCCCTCCCGTCTCTTTCCCTTCTCTGCCTGTTACCCAATACTTCTTGGGAGAGCAATCGGTTAGGTGTTTAGGTGGAACCTCATAAAAACCTGTACTGTGTTTTACAACAGTCCAGTCAAATATTTACCTAAGAAACCGAATATAAAACACGACGAATGCTTACATATAGACTAATGTGATAAAAAAAAACATTACGACATGAAATAACGCAACTGGGGTAAGGAATCTCCCAAATCGCAAAGTCCGCCAACGTAACCTAAATTCTACATAGTATGGCTGAAGGCATCGATGGGCCTCCATTGTGATATGAACTCATGCTAACAGCAAATAAGTCAATGAAACTAATTGCCTAACTATCGAGCTTTGAATACTAAAGATAAAAATATATTTTCATATATTTTATGAACATAGCTTCTTGCGTCACACAGTCACAGAACTGGTTATTCAACTCCGTATCCTTCGAAACCGGCTTTTGGAGCGCATGGACCCACTACAACGCTGCCGTGTATACACATAACATTTCTGACAAAAGAAAACATTAATTTTTTATATGCATGGTGTCCCGTGCTCCCCACACCGAATCTGTTATACAAAGCCCCCTCCCCAGCTCTACTACATATCACTTTTTATAAGGTAGTATACATATAAAATAGTTTTATATGTATATTACCTTATGAAAGGTAGTATACATAACCTAATTATCGTGATTTTCCAAGAGTAGCTTGGATGTGGTACAAGGCCGAAAGTAAAGGGCACCCAGTGAGGATTGAACTCACTACACATTCGTAATTATTCTAGTGAAACAATCTTACTAACCACTACTCCACCTCGAATAATTGATCATATGCAATATAATTGGGCAATTCATCTAGAAAAATTGAAAATAAATATATCTAAACACAAATCATATCATAATAGATCATTCCATCTAAAAAAATAAATGGTTTTACGATAATTAGTAACATCAACTGGAGATTTTTCTTGTTAAAATTCGCCCGAATACGCGACAAATTTTCATCCTTTAATAGTAGGTTGTGCTTAGTTTAATTTGTTAACTTATATAAATGTAGGTAGAAAAAAATCAAATGTTGATAGTGTCATAAAGCACGACATCGGCCCCTAATTAAGCTTGGGCCCTCTAAGTCAGTGAATAGTACGCACCAGCCCTGCATAGATAAATGGGGTGAGGTAACTCGAGATAACATCATAAATGGCGCTATGTAAAACCTATTTAAAAAAAACTGTAAATCAACAGCGTCCTCTAAAACGATGGTGGGAGCCTGAAGCACAAGGGTTAAAGGTGAAAGAGGAAAAGAAAAAGGATATAATGAATGAAATCTGAAAGGCAAGTAGCTGAAATCTTAGAGCCACTGATTATTCTGCCAATTTACTTTAAAAAGCTGCACGTTCTATCAATGTTCCCACTTTAGTTTTGTTTCGCTCCCTTGAGGGAGAATACTAATGTAAGATTTTATTCCACTGTTTACTATTTATCAAAGAAATTTGAAAGAAGATTTCTTCCGATCATCAACATATTTCAGTTTAACAAAACTATTTGAAAGTGGGTCTTGTAGGCTACTGAAATATTTCGTTACACTAACAAGGAAAGGAAAAAATAAATAATCCATTGAATCAGGCGACCGGGTTCTTTTTCTGCAAAATTTCAAACAACTTAAACTGTTTACTTAGAAAAGATCAGAAGCGGAAGAGATAAACCGAAGGCTTTTATACAGTTCCATGTTGACAAAATGAGTGAGACTCTTTTTTTTCCTTTACGCGAGAAAATTAAAATATAAAGCAAAAGATTTTAAAAATGTATGCAACCAAATTAAAATATAAAGCAATGAAATTCAGATGTAGTCATTAAATGAAAAGGTAAGGAAAACAAATAAAAAAAAGGAAATTAAAATTAGTCATTCAATTGAAATGTCAGACAAGAGATGTGATTTGTATTATTTGATAAGCTGTGATTCTGTATGGCCATTTTATGTAGTTTGAAGAGGTATTGTCTCCTCGAAGATCTGCTGCCTCCATTCGCTTGAAGCCATTTTAACTACTGTTCTGAGAAAACTGTTGTATACAGCGAAAAATTTAATATGCGTTTAGCGCCATACATGAAATGCATACAAAAGCCTCGATCTGACGATGATATTTAAGAAAATGAGTCGAAGTTTATTTCGTAGCAATTTGCGTATTTATAAATTTATTCGCCTTATTTTTAATTTTATTTACTTTCATTTTCTTGCAGTATTTGTGTTTTTTTTTTTTTTGGATTTCCTCCTCTTATTTTTTCTTTACTTGTCCTGCCATTAATTTTTAAAAGTTCGGGAAAACGAAGAAGGCGCTTAACGAGCTGGCTATCATTGGTTTGCAAACCAATCGTGCAGTGATTTGGAAACTTCAGAGGTGACACCTGCTTGTTGATTTTGTTTAGCGGCATATCAAACTCTATGGGTTAATTAATGCCGAGGGCACTTCAACGTGGTGCAATGGTGAGCAAGCTTGTCTCACGAGAACCATTCCAGCTGAAAAGTGAGTTCGAGCCTCACTGGGTACCCCATACTTCAGGACTCATGCTACATCTAAACTACACCTAGAAAATCATAAGGGCTTTCCTTCCTGATTCTTCCAGAGGGATTGGCGGAGGAGTAGGGTTTTGTTTTCCCGTCGGAGTAGATGCTGCGGTTGTAGTATCTGTTCTCACTTCTCACCTCCCTTGCGTTCCCCTCGCCGTTGCGTGCCATCTATTTCGTAGAGGTGGTATTACTAGCTTAGACCAGCGACCCGAGTGGAAACGTTAAAAACCGACCTCGTATCACAATCTGACTCAGTGGGGGGGGGGGTTTAAGGGAAATCTCAGTTTATTTAATACCGAAATCTAAATATTTTGAATGCAATTTTATGGCTTCAACTGAATATATTTTGTATATGGTTTTATACTTTTCGAGTATATGAATGTTTTTTTTATATATAGTTTCTAGATTATAAAATTTACTGTTGGTAATTTTATTATAAAAATTGTATTTCTATATTTTTTACTGTTGCATTGATTGTCCATTTGCTATAAAAATGTATTGTTGGTCATTTTATTATAAAAGATATAGTGATTTCTTTAGGAGTTCCCTATTTGCACATAGCTGGACGCCTAAGAGTTGCTACTACACCCGGTGGACCTAGAATGAACAGCAATTAATGGGTGGTTCCAGACTCCTCATGACTTCCACTCTCCTGATCAGAGACCTTGCTGTCAGATGTACTTTATCGTCATAACCAGGAAGAGTGACCCGTGCGTTGTTATGTATTAAGAAACAGATGTTTGTTGTACAGCTGTAGTTTGCAAATTAATCATCTGGAGAAATCGCTAAATAACCGAAGATAACGACCATACAGCAGCTTAATAGGTAAGAGCTGATCTAGCGCACTATATTACTACAATGTTTTACATTCTATTCTCGCCAGGTTCCACACACTTCTGACTTTATACCAGACATTACTTTACTAAAGTGCACACAGCAAAAAGGCTCAAGAGCCATTCATGGTTAATGGTTACTGAATGAGGTGTTTGAAAACAATATAAGAGAAGGTAGAAGGAGGTGTATATTTTTATTGTAAGAATAGAACCTTGACTGGAAAAGATTATGAGCAGAAAAGCGGCCACGCGAGATTTTTTTTCCCATATTTAAGTTCCCCTGGAAAAATGTCTGAATGGACCTTCCACCTTAATATTGGAAGACGAGGAAAATGTCAGTGATTCGACTTTATGTACATAGCATGTCTATTCCTAGCTATAATTCTTTGAACTGGTGAAGCTCATCTTAACATTTGCCACGGAGAGTGGCAGATTAACAAGAGCCTTGCAGTTTTACCTCTGTGGTAAAAGACTTCAGCAGAAAATAAGTAATTGCTCCAAGACCCCCAACAAAATTTAAGAACTATGCCAAAGCTGAAATGTGAACATTGAGCAGCTCCAGCCAAATCATGGCAGTAATACTCCGTTTTTAGTCTACATAGCTAAATTCAGTGACTATGATTGCTATCGCACTGTGAAACAGTGGATAATAACTATAGACAAGTCTGCGTATCTCGAGTTTTAAAAAAAAATTCTAAAAGAAAACGAAATTCTAAAATTTCCTGTTGAATCTTAATTCGTCCTTTTCCATTTCCTTTTCTAATCTTATAAACCCAAGTATATTCATCATGAAAACGGACATTTTAAAAGTAAACGAAATATATTTTGATTAGACGTTATGAGTGTGTGTCTGTATGCAATAGGTGTTTGAATATATTTTGTTGTGCCTGTGTTTGTCAGCAAAATTTGCAGTCTTTATTTTCAGCTTGGAATAAACGAGGTTTTAAATGAATAATTTGACCGTATATGTTGAACTCAGAATCAAGTGGGGAATTGTTTCTGCATCGGTTTATTTATACAGAAAAGGAAAGAGAAAAATAGCATTTGAATAGCAAAGAAATCAGTTTGTACCCCGAGGGGACATTAAGGAAGGAAGAAGTAGTGAGAGCAGGAAGAACAAAAGTAAAGAACGGATGAAAGAAATAAAAACCAAAAGAAAAACATGAAGAATGAAGAAAAATGCAAAGAAAAAAAGGAATAAATTAAAATGCAAGAAATTAAGGAAAAAATTAAAGAATGAAATAAACAAACGAAACAAACGAAAAAGGAAATATATGAATAAAGGAAGGAAGAAAAAAAGAAAGAATCGAAATAAAAACAATGACATAAAAAAATAGTAGCTGTGAGTTCTTGTAAAGCTGATAGAAAGCATATACGCTGGTTCAATGGAAGAAACGGAAAAATAAATCAAAAGCGAATAAGACTGACGAGTATTTACAAATAGGAATTATCCCTTCCAGATGAAAGTTACGAATCCATAATTCCACACACATATGAGTTACGTAAGAAGACTTGTATTACTAAATCATTATTATCTTCAGAAAACATATTTTCAGTCTAAAAATGTTTTCTGCAAAGGGTCGAATCTATAAAACTCTTGCATTTAATGTAGCTTTTTTATAGAAATATTTGGGGTCACTATTTACTTTATCTCTTCCAATATACTTTGCGAAGCAATGTACCTGTTATCTCACTTGCAATTATTTTGTCTTGTTTTAATTACACGTGCATTTGTTTTTCGTCTTAGTTTTTACATTTTGTTATATATCCTTTTGTCTCTCTTCAGTTCTACAGCAACTTTTCGTTTCCTATACTCAACTGTTCATTACCTTGTGTAAGCCCTTAGCCCTTTGACATCAGAATTGATGTAATATTCAATACTAACACATTTCTTTCCTCTTTGACTCCTTCTCTTATATTGTCAATCAACGTTATTATTAAGATAAAAGGCTTTGAGCCTTTTCAGAAATATACTTGTACTTTTATTAAATTTCTTAATTATTTTATCCAGTTTAGGAAGGACATCCAACATCTTCCCATGGATAATATCCGATGTTTTACACGTTTGATTTTAATTGTCCATATTATGATTCTGATGAAACACAACTGAACAGGCTAATTCGAAAAGATTTCTGGTGCATTTTGTTTGTTTTATTTCATTCGGCTCTTCTGAATATGATTTGCATAATCCTACCTACTTCTGGTTCTCTGACAGACTCCCAGAATACATCCTGATTAAATAGTACAGTTCCTTCCGTTTCTGTTTGCACCTCTTCTGCATAACACATTTGTTTTTAACATTTTACTTCAAGACAATAAAACAACTAAGATGCAAAGGGTTATTGTGTGTGAGAGATTGTGAAAAAAGAAAATATTATTAAGGAGAGAGAATAATAAAGAACAAGAATTAAGAAGACAAAAACAACGTTTGACATTGCATTTAAATCTTAATGACGGAAGAGAGTTCCGCTAGCGGGAGAGAAAAAAAAACTGTCGTGCATAAAAATTACGGCTACATCTAACAAATTCAACTGTAAAATGAAGAGATATTGCCGCCAATCTAGAACTGCGCTGAAATTCATAAAGTCTAGATACCATAAAGGATATGTAATCAGAACAATTAGGATTAAAATATTTATAGAAAAGGCACAGGGAAGCTGCGTTTCGGCGGTGTGAAAATGACAGAGGCCGAAATGTTAGGTCAGGACGAATAACATGGCAGATTCTTTTTATGTATTTTATCAATACTCTAAATACATAGAAAAAGTGAAAAATATCTGACAGCTAGATTATATGTATGAAGAAACAGTAGACTTATTAATGTGTAAGTTAACGCTTAAGTTAGAGTAAATTTGGCTATAGTTGTAACCTATAAGATCATATCCTATATTCTTGTTGTATGTACTTTGCTCCATCAGGACGTAGGAGATCATAGTTTGCCACAATTTCCAGTTTTTGTTGTTCTGCGTAATTTGTAATAATTGAACATCCTTTTCCATTCACGTTAAATAGATTATTTGTTATTTTCCTCTACGTTTATTGCTTTCAACCTATCTTGTGAGTGTTAATTTCTTTAGACCCTTGTTTCTTCATATCTCTTAGGAATCTGATTCTAAATAGATGGGAATTTTAGAATCCTTTTTCATTCTTGCTTGACTGTTAGGTTAATGATATTCTCAACATTTGTCGGAAGAACAAAATATGTGTCTATTCAAAACTCTTCATTTTGTGAAGTATCCATTGTCATATAGAAGATAAGATTTTACATAGAGGTTCAGCATTCCGTTCTTTGTTTCAAATGAACTTTTTACCATCTTCTAAGATGTTGCTTAAATTCTGAAATATATCTTTTGCTATTCCAACGCGCCTTCGATTTCTGTGTCACGTTTCCGTCGTCTGTAAATTTATTTACTTGCTCTATTCTAACGTCCCCAGTAGCTCGATTACATCTTGGATTGGCTCTCTTGTTGATAAACGTGAATCCCGTTGTCTTACTGTTAATAGTCTTTTCTTTACATTCATTTCTTCTATGTGACTTTTCTCTTTAGGGCAGGCGATCATGGCCTATGTTCCTTTTTTTTGTAGCACTTTTCACCATATCTTTTAATCCCTATTCTGCAAACCATTTATACAAGCTTGTTAATTTGGCCATACGCTGTTTCTTCTGTTCCTCTAGCCTTCAATCTGTCCTCTGAGTATCAAAGTTTCAAAGCCCTTTTCCTCATTATGTGTCCTAGACATTTCAACTAACTGTTTCTGATGTTAAGTATGAGAGTCCATTTTATTTCGTTTTTCTCTAAAACCTAATGATTGTTCACCTATTCAGACCATGGTCTCCTCAGCATCGTTCTGAAGAACCACATTTCTATTGTCTCAAATCTTTCTTCATCTGAATATGTATAGGGACTGATATTAGATAACAGTTCAGTATGATTTTTCTGTTTCTTTATACTTGCCTTAGCTTTTGGAGATCAGCTTTCGCTATTCTAATGTGCCTTCGAATTTCAATGATGCACATATTCTTTTCTATGTAAGCACTTCCTGGATATCTAAATTTGTGTCTCTGTTTGGTTTTGACATCTCCAATTTGTAAGTCCTATGTTGGGACCTTCTTTAAACTGACAGTCATACTGCCTGTCTTCTTACAGTTTATGTTTAGCCATTTCTTTTAGTTTTCCATTAATACCTTCTGTACGTTTTCCCGTAGTTTCCTTTCTGTGTCTGCTATTAATACTTTCATCTGCATATCTAATGCTATTAAGATATATAATTACTCTTGGTATGACTTCTAACTCTCTCAGAATTTGCCTCACTGTAACGGTTTAATAAGTCCGGTAAGAAGACACATCCTTGTCTGACATACCTTTCTATATGAAAAATAATGAATAACGTTCATGAGAATTTATTATTATTATTATTATTATTATTATTATTATTATTAATAGTAGTAGTTCTTATCTTTCTTCTATTTACACATTCCCTTGAAATGTCGTTATTGCGAGAGATTCATCGAAAATATCGCTCCAGATATCTCCAGAGGAATTTTCAGTAACCGAGCAGGCCCCAACACCACCTTTGTCTGTAGTGACTCAAATGTTAAGAGAACTTTTAATTAAACTAATACCAAATTTGAACCCATGCCATATTTCATAAATATGGTAAGGTTTCAAATGCGGTAATTATACTCTGTATAATCCGGACCACCCTTCACTACTCGCTCCAATGTTCAATCAGGTCTCCTTTTCTTTGTCTATAATTACCATATCCGTTCTTCTGGATCGCAAATACAGAGAATATCTTACTCTGTTCTTACTTCTACGACAGCTTCTGGTGCCGAATGAAAACAATTTCATTAAAATGAAGCCAAGTTGTTCACATCGTCGTGTAGTGATTTCGTTAATTCTAATAATTTTCGTTTTGTTTTTACTATTTTAAACATATCATCCCCTCCCTTCTCGTTTGTCATCAAATTACTTTTCTTTATTTCTTTATTAAGCATTTATTTACTCGAAAAAAAAAACAACTTTTCCCCGGCAATTTTCTGTCCATTTCGCTCGCGTAATATTTCTTTGTTCCTTGTTTGTCTGTTGTTGACTATGAAATTAAAATGGCTGTCCGTCTCAATGCTTCAATGAAAAAGTCTATTTTCGATGCATTTCATTACGGTACAGACAAAAAATAAAGGCAAATCAATGGATAAATAAATTAATGAAATAAAAGAGAAAAGCGAAAATCTCACCAATCAAAAGACTGGAATTTGATCAATTTTTTCCCTAGAATAAAAAATACTGGTTTGTCATTGATTGAGATATATATATATATATATATATATATATATATATATATTGATTATATTTTGCTATATTTACTGGGAATGTCTGTTTAGTAGGAGTTCGTTTGTAGATATAGGCAGTGTGGTTCAATAGATATATACAGTACCGTGCAAATGTATTCGACTATATATATATATATATATATATATCCATATAATAAACTGTTACATTCGAATATGCAATGTTACAACCTGATGAGACGTCTTTCGACGTTGAAACAAATATGAATTTTTGTCGTGGTAACTTGCATGTTCCAGTGCAACAGTTCATAATAAATATATATATATGCTGTACACTTGTATTGAGCCTTTTTTAATGTTATGAACATTTGAATATATATATATATATATATATATATATATATATATATATTGTGTGTGTAAGAGAGAGAGGAGTGATATATCAATATATCCTCAGTTAAATAATGAGAAAATAATTTTGTACATCTAAAATGCATCTCCTTTATCGTTAATGCAATTATTTTAGTTGAGACTATTAATGCTATAGAGAAAATTATATATAGTGACAATTTTATATCAAAATAAATTAAAAATTATGAATTCAGATATATATATATATATATATATATATATATATATATATATATATATATATATATCATATTAGGAAAATTAATGTCTATAAAAGTTTTTCCTGTATCGTATTGCATCCTTTGGAAATTTATTAGACTAAAGGAATGTTTACGTTGATGTAATTAACATACACTGGAAAGGGATGTTAAACTTTTAAATTTAATTATTTTATTAATATGAGTTTTTGCATATGATTTATCGAATGACCATTAATATTTTTTTATCTATATTTTTATCACTTTTGTTGTTATTAAGTATCTCACATTGGATAATAGAAGCAAAAGAAAGGGTAGAAGAGGATCGTGCCAGGAGACAGATACATGTAGATGTTTACGTGTATCTGTCTCCTGCCACTATCCCCATATCTAGATGTTATTGCTCTTTATTTACATTCTTCTTTCTCCCTCTCTTCCTCTTCCTATTTTTCATTTCATTACTTTTACTTTTTTCCGTTTTTCTTCCCTTCCTTTCCTCTGCCCTGTTAATATTTGCTTTAGGCCTACTTTCATTTTATTTAATCTTATTACCTTGATCGTTTTGAAAATCCTGACAAGTTAATCTTAACTTGTTAAGGTGAAATGATCATAACTGTGAGGTAATTTTAATTTATATTGTATCATATATATATATATATATATATATATATATATATATATATATATATATATATATATATATATATATATATATAGGAACTGACAGCCCGACATCATAACATGAAATTTGATTATAGTGGTGATGGTTTGTGCAGAACCATCCACACTTTTTGAAGGGCCGAATATAGAGAGCTGGTGCACTACGTGCCACAAGGTCCCCAAAAGACCCTCCGCAAGTTTTGAATTCAGAGCTGTCCTTTTCATAGACCAGTTAGTTAGATCAAGTGACAGGACGCAAAGAGTGTGAGTTCAATACCCGGTTAAGACAGTGGAGGACTTGGAGAGGGGTATTAACGGGACATAACTGACATCCATTAAAACACGGCATGTGGAGCTAGAAAAGACTACCCCAGTGAGCGAAATAAAGGGTTCAGTTCGACATTCCAACCACCTGAAGAAGGCCGGAGCGTACAACAGCCGAAACGTTGTAATTTTTAATTACAATTTTTTCTTTAATACTGCATCCTGTTATTTTCGACACATCATAATTCCCGGATAGTTATAAGAAATATGACATCATCTCTCTAAAAAAATACTGGATTGTTCTCAACAGATCGTTAGGTCACGAAACATGATTCAAACCCTCACTACAAATAAATACATTAAAAATCTCCTACAGAAGGTAGCGGCGAAGAGTGAGAAGAAGGGACTAAGCATAAACTACAAGAAAACGGGGTACATGGTCGTCGGTAAGAGGATGAGCCCGAAATGCGATCTGAAGGTCGGGAACACTAGATTCAAGCAGACGCGGAAGCTTAAATACCTGGGAAGCGTCTTGACAGAGGACGGTAATTGCGACACTGAGATCCGTAGACGTATTGGGATGGCCAAGGACACATTCCAAAATTTGGGCAGAGTACTGCGAGACAGGAGGATATCTTTGGTAACAAAGAGAAGAATACTGAACAGTTACGTGACATCTATCCTTTTTTACGGCAGTGAATGTTGGACGATTTCCTCAAAGATGAAGAAGAGCCTCGAGGCGGCAGAGAAGTGGTTCTACAAATGGATGTTAAGGATATCATGGACCGAGCGTGGGAGCAACGGAGTTCTTAGTTTGAAAACAAGGAGGAGGCTTATGCTTAATATCAGGAAGACGCAGCTGAGGTTTCTGGGACACATAATGAAGTAGGAGGGCCTAGAGAATCTGATACACACGGGTAGAATAGAGGGAGACAAAGGCAAGGGAAAAATAACGCGTGACATACCTATCGGGCTTGAGCAAGTGGATGACAGAATGTGTTCTGGGGGGGGGAGCAGAGGAAAGGTACTTGTTGAGAGCTGCAAGGGATAGAGGGAGATTGGAGAACCATAATCGCCTACGTCCTGAAAGGACATGGCACATAAAAAGAAAATATCTAAGATGACATCTGTCTATATTTCTGAGATGAGATATTATGTACACTATTTACATTATTCAGACTATTGTCCTCATCTTTGTTGCCACATGGCACAGTGGATAAAGGCGTTAGTTAGATCCAGTGACAGGACCCAAAGAGTGTGAGTTCAATACCTGGGTAAGGCGGTGGAGAACTTGGAGAGGGAAATTGAGCAGGAGATAACTGATAACTGGCATCCATTGAACATGGCACGTGGAACTAGAACAGTCTACTCCAGTAAGCGAAATAAAAAGTTCAGTTCGACATTTCAACCACCTGAAGAAGGCCGGAGCATACAACGACGGAAATGTTGTAATAAATATGGCGACAAAGATGAGGAAAAAGGTCCGAATAATGTAAATAGAGTATCTAAGATGACCCTCATTCAGTCCGTCTCTATGTCGCACCCCTTTTGTCTCTCTCTTTATTATCTTTTCTTTCTCTCTTTCTGTTCCCCTCTCCCTATCTGTGATACTAAGAGTGACAGACAACATACATAGGCATAAGTATATGTGCGTGCATGCGTGTGTATATGAGTTTTTATGTACGTGTGTGTATGTGTGTGTGTGGGTAAGTGTGGATGAGAATCCGACTTAATAGAATTTATATAAGGTAATTTATAAAACTCCTATTTTGACATTTTTGTCGATTGAATAATTCATTTTTTATAGCTTATCAATCCTTTGCAGGTTATTTAAAGCCAGAACCTATTTTTAGATTGTAAGAACATTTTTAGATAATAATGATTTAGTTATACATGTTTTACTAATTTACCCAAAGCTGGGGGAGGGAAGAGGCGGATTCGAACCTTTGCAGGGGTATTTTCGCGTAAGTGAACATAACAAACCCAACTGGAATTGGAACTCAGCTCTCCTCTTAACAATCCCGAGCCATTATCCTTTACAACATAGGAGAACAGAACGTTTGTAGATTAAAAAAAAATAATAACTGGACTTAGAAATCAAAACTGCTTAATGAATGTCAGTTTCACTCTTTGAGAAATCATTAGACCTTCTATATGCGAGTGTAATATACGTGTGTGCATATTCGTGTGTTCAGGGGATGTTAGCTGATGCAAATGAGTTTAGTAACATATTTTTGCAAGGTGTTAGGAAATGTTAAAAGTGACACTGGAATCCATTATCTCTTTATAACTTGAAGAACCAGTCAACCGCCCTGTGTCCTTTACAAGCCATAGAAAAAAAAATCAGCAACTCGGATCGCTTCCACATGAACTATATGAACGGTAAGCATTTAAAAATATGCATGCCTTGTCTTGATTGAAAAAAACGAAAGTTCTGTATTTCTTACAAGAATCTTCTGACGTATGAAAAATGGATTTTAAACGAAAATCGAAGATGGAGAAAGTCGTGATTAGACGTATGAAGCCAATCAACATCACAAACTAAATGGAATATTCTAGAAAAAAAAAGGCAATTCTATTCTCTGTGTGCTAGGATTTAAATTGAATTCTTTAATTTAAAAAAAAAACCCTTCAACCTTGAAGTTCTTTCACGTGTTCTGTATTCGCAAGGCACACCACCTTTAGACTCTCATTTGTGTAGCTCTATTCAGAATTCTATTTCAGGTCACCGATTCTTAAAAGTTGAAGATATCCAGGATCTCTCGAAGAATTCATCGAATTCTTTTTTTTTCCTGCAATGATGCACCTTCGTTTAAGTTGTCTTTAATTCGTTTTCCTCTTCGTTATTTTTTTCCGTCAAGTTACACTTATTTCTTATACGTTTTCTATATTCTGGCATTCTTCGTCTCGTTTTCCTTCTTCTCGTTTTTCTTGCAAAAGAACTTTTAACTACATTTCATTTTTTTCTTGATTTTCATCAAAAACTTCTCGTTCGTTTTATTCTTTATGTACGTCAACGTCCACTTCATCATTTTCAGTCCCTTTGTCTTCTGGACAGTGAGTCTTTCTTTCTTTCTTTCTTTATTGAGAACATTCACTTTCTCATCCACATGTTTATGTTTCTTTATTCTCTTCCTTATTTCTACCAAAGTCCCCGTTTCATTCTTCAGCTACGCCAAGAGCCTCATCATCTTAAACGTCTACATACACGTTTTTCTTTCTTCTTTCTTTCTTTCTTTCTTTCTCTTAAAGATTGCGATCCCACCAACATCTTTACATCGTCTTCTGTCACTACTTTTCTTTCTATGACATCTTCACCTTCTCCAATCTCTTCTTTGTCTTATTTGTTTCTCTACAAACTCATTTTCTTTCCTGCCCATTTCTTTATATTTTTACTTTCTCTTTATGTCAATGGTGATATTCTTTGCTATTAAATACATTTTTCTCCGTATCTTTTTTTTAATTGTACATCATCAAGAAAACAAAAGGAAAAACACGAGGAAAATATAAGGCTCAAATTTTCTCTCTGGTAATGAGTAAAAGACACGTCCGGACACGTAACTCGAGCAGACAGCATAAAAAACATTATCGACAACAAAACATCCACACCCAGTCCAGTAATTGTACCTCTTGCCACTGCATCTCTAATAGAAATACGAACAGCCATCTAAAAAAGAATACGTCAATAAACGTTTGCTAAAAAGAAAGGTAAAAACTGTCTGACCGCTTCTCTGATCACGCACAAACGTTGACATCTCCGCGTGGGATTTCTCCATAACAGGTGGCCGGACAAAATTGTAGGCTATTTTGGGCTGGCCTACAGCCGTACTGAATCACATAAATTGTATTGAATCCGCCTTTTATTTCGAGGCTTTTGTGCTATAGTGATGAAACATTTATTAAGTCCTGCTCAATGCTATCTTCTTTTTTATTATTATGAATTTTATCTGTAGTCACTGAGTTTTCACTCCAGTAATAACCCTAACGTAAATTTCTTCCATACTCAAGGACTTATCGCAGTATCCACGGAGATGCCATTTGGACGATTTCGATTCTTCCTTGATTATAATAATTTGAAATCTGTGAGTTTTAAATCCAATGCTAACCGAAAGTTTTAACTAGAAATCCCACAGTATTTACATTAGTCGGACTATTGTCCTCATCTTTGTCGCCATATTTGTCACAACGTTTCGGCCGTTGTACGCTCCGGCCATCTTCAGGTGGTTGGAATTTCTAACTGAACCCTTTATTTCGATCACTGGGGTAGACAGTTCTAGTTCCACGAGCCATTTTTGATGGATGTCAGTTATCAGTTATCTCCTGCTAATTTACCCTCTGAAAGTTCTCCACTGCCTTAACGGGGTATTGAACTCACACTCTTTGGGTCTGTCACTGGATCTAACCAACGCCTTATCCACTGTGCCATGTGTCCTTGAGGACCCCAGTGATCGAAATAAAGGGTTCAGTTCGAAATTTCAACCACCTGAAGAAGGCCGGAGCGTACAACGGCCGAAACGTTGTGACAAATATGGCGACAAAGATGAGGACAATAGTCCGACTAATATAAATACTGTACATAATACCTCATTTCAGAAATATAGACAGACTAGAAATCCCACTTCAGACGGAACGTTCTTGTCACGTTGCAGACGCATGTAAATTGGTTGCGAGATGTGTAACTTTGTGGCGACGTTCCTGTAAAGTTGCAATTAAATATGTGCATCGTCCCAGACTTGTCATTCATCAAAGTTGTCACAACTTTATGGAACGTTGCCAAGTGTTGTAGATGAAAACTTCCGGTCTGTTCGAAAAACATCATTTTTTGATTGATGCATTTTCATGGCTTATCAACCGTTCCAGGTTATTTAAACCCCCCAAAATATTATTAGATTCTAAGAATTTGTTTTTTTTTGTTTTTAGATAATAATGATTCACTGATAAAATTGCTACTAATTAATCCATAGCCGAGTAGGGACGAGTGGATTCATACCTTTCCCCGAGGTTATTTGCGCATAAGTAAATATAACGAACCAAACATGAATTGGAACTCAGCTCTCGGATTTCCAATACTGAGCCGTTATCCATTACACCAGACACACATCCAATCTTACATCTGATATTCCCAAGAGCTCACTTATCTATATACTAACCGAATAATATCATAATTTTTGACTGATTATTTTTTATAGCTTTCGCAGGTTATTTAAAGCCAAAAATATTATTAGATCGTAAGAATTTTCAAGTCCTACTAATTAAACCATAGCTTGTTGGATAAATGGGCCAACTCATCTAGGTACCAACCGAATTGCTTAATTAATTTTTGATTGATTGACATCTTTATTTATGAGTGAGCACTTACAGCCTCTGCTCTTCCCAATTGCTCAATCATCTTGGTACTAACCAGGCTCGACGTTGCTTAACTGTGGTGATCGGACGAGAATCAGTGTTTTAGAGTAATATGTCAGTAAGCCAAATTACATCCGAATTTTCGTTTTTCCTTAAACTAAAGCGGCTCGGATTGAAGAATCGGAGAGTCGAGTTCGAATTCCAGTCGAATCCATTACATTCACTTACGTGCTAATAAACTTGGGAAATGTATAAAATGAAATATGTGGACTTAAAATAAATGCATTAATTGCTTTGGTATTGGTCTGTTTACATTTTGATAAAAAAAAAAATACTGAGCAGGTATGTCCACACTAAATAAATATCGAAACAGATTAAGTTGTTTCTCATGTTCCTTATTTAACACGGAGATATATATATATATATATATATATATATATATATATATATATATATATATAAGAAATTGACATAATATCTTACATTAATTGCACATGCCGAGTTTCATGCCGAAGCAATTTTCAAGTGCTGGAATTTTTATATCTATTTTTATTTATATTTTGGGTCAGCACAGTTTTTTAAAAAATTTCTGGTTCCCGCGAGATATATTATTGTTAGGGTAGAATATTATTGGAGTTCAGATATTTAAATGACTTGTAGTTTAATTTAGAATTTGAATTTATGCTCAGATTAATATTTAAGATTGAAAATAAGGTTGGAAATACAAATTCTAAATCATGGAGACGATGGTTTTGAAAACGTAAGTAAACAAATAAGAGGCGTTGAGAAAGCATGTCAATCATATATATATATATATATATATATATATATATATATATATATATATATATACACGCATGATGGGAACGAATAGAGTACAATTCCAATCGAAACACGACTGCAATAATGTAGCGATTTTTACATGTTTTCGGTGTAATATCCTATAATATGTGTGTGTGCCTGTGCGTCTATGTGTGTGTGTATGTGTAACCCTTGCAACAAATTTTGTAAGAAACTAATATATATGTTTTACGCAATCCACACATTTTCCACTATTTAATTAAGCTATATTACATTTGAGTTTCGACTAAATTTTCGGACGATTTCGCAGTGATCTGAGAAAAACCCTCTGGCCCGAAGTAAGG
This sequence comes from Acanthosepion esculentum, assembly GCA_964036315.1. Taxonomy (NCBI): domain Eukaryota; kingdom Metazoa; phylum Mollusca; class Cephalopoda; order Sepiida; family Sepiidae; genus Acanthosepion; species Acanthosepion esculentum. Next base: position 105,808,427 of record OZ038476.1, on the reverse strand, counting down.
TAGTGAAGTAGTAAAATCGAAATCCAGTGTGTGGCCTCAAAAGTTTGCCCTATATATATAAGGTGCGAAGGATGAATTGTCGTCTAAATTACGCAAAAATGAAAATAACACTGACAACTCGTTTTAACACAAAAATATCTTGAAATATTAAAGAGTAAATTTATTCAATAAAATCGCCATTGGCTTCAACCACAGGATCCAGATAATTTCGGAATCTCCTGCAACTCTTCTGGATGGCCTCCTTGTTTAAGTTGGTAAATGCTGCCATAATCCTTGCCTTCAGTTCATCTTTGGTGTTACAAGGCATTTTTTGTTCTGTCGCTTAACTGTGCTCCCCACACAATAATCGAGGGTGTTGCAGTCTGGGGAGTTAGGTGGCCAGATGTAATAGGTGATGAGGTCGCTGAAATTGTCTGATAGCCATGACTGGGTTCTGCGGGTTGTGTGGCATGGTGCAAAGTCCTTCTTGCGAAAGCTACCCTCTAGACCCAGAGCAGAACTACCTCCTCGAGGCCCTTGATGTAGATAACCCTGTTGAATCTAAAGCCCTCACCAACAAATTTTGGAGTTCTTTTCATATCAGAACGATCAGTGTAATCACCATTATTCTCTTCCAACTCTTTCCTAATCCTCTGCACTGTCCTCACATTGACACCCGAACACTCTGAAATGTTCGTATCGGAGTTTCCAGTACATATGCCAAGCAGTACAGCATGCTGTTTCCAAATTTCTGGCGGAGTGAATTGCGCCATGCTAGTCTTTTTCCCACAGAAGGTACCCAATTGACCCTACTATACTACGCAGTCGACAAAATGAAATCAAAGAAAGTGCATGCACAAATTTAAAATTATAAAATGGCAACAGTTTACCCATCGCACCCTGTACATACACACACACACACATATATATATATGTGTGTGTGTGTGTGTGTGTGTGTGTAAGTATGTGTGTGTTTATTTACTCTAGTCTTCCCACTGTAACCGACATGGGGAACCGAACGCGTATGCACGGGCCAAGGGCAAAATTTTGCCAGATCCCGCCACCGTTGATTCTAAATGACTACCGATCCATCCTTTTAGTGCATTTGTGGGCGCGGCTTCGGGCAGCTGTTCCCCGGGACCGAGCGCCTCTCAGTCGTTATTTTACTCAGTTTCACCTCTGTCTTCCGACGGAGCCACAACTGATTCGCACGCTGCCCGAAGACAAAGTCGCAATTGTGAGAAGATAAACCCTACCCGACATGTACCAGGTAAGTATATAATATTTGTATATGTGTGTCTGTGTGCATGTGTGTGTGTCTTACTTTGCTCTCTTGGCAAGCTACATTCACAGACTGCGTATGTTATTTCATTTTCACTGCTTAATTAACCCAGCCAAAACTATTAACTTTTTGAAATACTCTTTTGTACCAAATAAATGTGCTGTCTGGAATAGTCATACATAGGTGTCGTACTATGTTGTCAAAAGATATGTAGATGTTAAAAATAAAGCAGAAAACCATTATTTTTGGAATGGAATATAATTTAAAAAATAATAAAGAGTAACAGAGGAAGAAATTGCAATCTCTGCATGGTGGATTAACTACAGATTATAAAATTTAAGAACCTGAATAATCAATAATGAATAAATGTAAGGAATTAAATTATTTAGAGCTGTCAGCACAGCCCTAAATAAGAACAGCGTCAACAGAACCAAAAATCTCAAGAACGTTTTTAAAACATTCAACCATTTTGAAAATCACTTAGTAGAAACAGAGCCCTTAATAGGTAAATAAAAAAATACCCAAACGTTTGGTGCCACTTTCTGCATTTAATAATTAGTAAGTTTCATAGCGTTTTGGTTTAATCAAATCCTACTAAACTTGGATGCTGAATCCATTTACCCTATTAGTGCACTGTTTCCAATTCTTTAGGTGAAGCGTTTCGTAAAAGTTAAAAGCCACCATCCCTAAGATTACCTTTTATCAGCAAGGTAGATTACGCAGAATGAACTAAACTAAATTATGGAAACTTCATACAGGTAAATTGCGTTATTATTGAATATACAATAAAAACCGTTCTTCGGTTTCGTTGAATTTGTTTAGCGGCATATCAACCTCTATGCGTTATTTAATGCTGAGATTTAAATATTTTTACGCAATTTTACAATTCTTTACTTATATATGTAACGCTGTTTTTTGCCTTCAACTGCAGATATTTTGTACTTTCAGTGTAAATGTATATTTTTATAGATATACAATTTATAGATGATGTATTGTAGGTGTTATGTTTTGGTATAAAACTATTTCTTTAAGGTAGGGCATTGTACTGACGATTTCCGTATTTTCAAATAGTTTTCGTGTTGTACTTGTGTCTTTCAGGTGCTAAGTGAGTACATTCAGTGAGAATGTGTTTAACCGTGAGCGCAGCTTGTCACGTGTGGTCTCATGGAAGGAGGTCTTACGCTTCTGGAAAGGTGTATTCTACAGCCCCAGGCGAGATAAAAACCTTTCAGAAAGAGAAAATCTCTCTGGCTCGACGTAAGCTGGGGTACTACTTTTCGTAAGTGAATATTCAAAAGCCAGAATGCGGCCTCAAACTTGTTCCAACTCATGCTATGATTAGTAGATTCTTAAAACATTAAGGGTGTGCAAAAGTTCCCAGAGGTATCCTAAGACCTAAATTATGATATATATTCTATAATTAATAAACAAGCAAGCCGAATATACGTAATATCGCATTTTACACCAACAATCCAAGTCCCAAATCAGGACCTTCCCACTTCTTTGGGTGGAAACCCTTCCTAATTGGCCATGTCTTCATTGTAGCTGTACTTACCTCCCTTGGTAAATTTCGGGTTGGTGAGGCTATTTAACCAATATCTGGAAGTTTTGAATCTAGCGCTGCCATTCAAGGCTATACGGCCAAGACTACCCTGCTATTTACTCATAGTAGATTGGTGTAGAAGAGATGCATTCATACCATTCACAAGAGTATTTTCACGTAGGTGAATGTAACGAACTCGACTGGAATTGGACATGCTCTCCTATTTCTTTGACTGGAATATAACGAACTCAACTGACTCTTTGTTTCCTTCGAGCGGAAAATAATGATTTCAACTGACTTTCTGTTTCTTTTGACTGGAATGTAACGAATTCGACTATCTTTCCGATTCCTTTGATTGGAATGTAACGAACTTGATTGGCTCTCAGATTCCTTTGACTGGAATGTAAAGAATATGCAGTAAGATTATATGATGATTAGTTAGTAAGTTATGTGATACACGCTTAGGCGATCATGTATCTTTCGATACATGACTGACGAGGCATATTTTTTTCTCGCAGTAGGTTGCCATTTCTTTCTTCGGTAGACCAGTTTCCATCCAAGGCTATAGAACCCGGTCTGTCCTGCCATTTACCCATAGCTCGGTGGGGGGGGGGGTAGGAGAAGAGGATTCATAACTTACCCAAGGGCATTAGCACGTAAGTGAATGTAATCGATTCGACCATGATGATTATATGAGCCTTAGTACTCTTTAAAGTCCCAAGTGTTCCGAAGTAGTCCCCCATCGAAGTACTGTACAAACGCTGTTTGCCTTCGTGAATCAAACGGGAACTAATATGGTCAGTGCAAATTGACTGTGTATATCAGAAGCCTTAACGAGACTAAAAATAAATTATACTTAGTACACAGTTCATAATGAATTATCAATTATTATCAATAAACATAAAGCTTTCATTGCAGATAGTTAATTTAGAATTAGCTTGAGATCAACGTTATTCATGATGTCACGTTTCAAGCACATGAATTAAACCAGCTCAGCGTCTTTATACTTTTTAGTAACTGGTCGCTTTCAGTAGAATTCACGTAACAGCGGATCGTAACAATGCTCCAGTATTTTTCCTATTAATGAAGCTGATAATATGAATGATGGCTCGACGTGTCCTTCGATATAAACAAGTTAACGTATTGGCCCTACAAAAACAGTGTGGGTACAGCTGCATATATTAAGAAAATTTCAAACCACCCTATTAAAATATCAGTAAAATTGTCTATTCAGAAACTTGGCCAATGAAATTATTATCGATGAGAGCCAAGACCAGACATTGGCAGAAAGCAGCCACAATAGGATAAAGAAATAATGCAAGGAAGATAATAATGATGGCGGTACCTGTAATAATAGTGAAGCTGAGGCAGGAAAATAACTTTGTTCAACCCGCCATTCAAGAAGACAGTAAAGACGAATATCGCCCGTGTATTTATAAGTTTATTAGATAAGTACTTTTTTAGCGACAAGTTACTCCATAAATTGTTTAACAAAAAAAGTTTAAACGTTAGTTATGGGTGCTCTAACAACATGGCCAATATTATTAATATTCATAATACCAACATAATGCGGTACAATGACAATAAGGCCAGAATCAACAGGAAATACAACTTCTCTACTTCCGATGTCATAGCTGGATAGCTGAGTATGATATTAAGAATACTTACAGCCCGCCACCTGGAGAGACCTGACGTTGTTACCAAACTTGTGTGCGGTTACATAAGGTGTTTTTGCTCCTTTATTATATATATATATATATATATATATATATATATATATATATGGGTGGGTGGTGAATCGAGGATCTCCAATGTTCTTGGCAAGAGCTTCTAGAACAACTGTATAAAGTTTATTTGAATACCTTAAGTTTTCAGAACTAGACACCGTGAATAGTTCTATGAACGTGATGTGTGGATAAATTAGCTGCTTAAACTTAGGGCTGAAATGCGACAGGTACTAAATACTAAAAGCGTTAATTACTTCATGAAAGATGCCGTAAGAATCATGAAAGATAATTATTGGAGAATTCTGTCTAGGAATGTATAATTAACCACAGACGCTGATAACACAAAATACTCCTACAGTCTTATTACAAAAGCTTAACGAACACAAGCTAATTCAATAAGCTTGGGTCTAGTCATAGTTTTAAACAGGGTACGTTAGAATGGTCATTTGATGAGAGAAAATAATGAACACCTATGAAAACAACAACTGTATAGACATATGCTATGTCCTTATAAGACTACCTGAGGATTGACCCCACGTTAAATGTCTCTGAGTAAAGTTTAGTTTTTTGTTGGGGTTTCCTTTCTTTAGACAGTGTTCCAATGCAAATGAGTTTCATCTAAGTTGCTTTGGAGATACAGAGTATTCCTTCTCCAAGAGACCAATCTGTCCCACTTTGAAATATTGCAGGGTATTTGATCGAAAGCTAATGTAACTTTGATTATCACTTGTTTTAAATAATCAGCATTGAACTCGTTGTAAAAGCTGGAGTTTGATGTTATAAGTACTGACACCAAAAATTAGATTCATAGCGTTTGCCCATTTTGAGCATTTAGTTTTAAAGGTCGTCTGAAAAAAACGTACAGAAATATCTAATTTCCACGGGATATAGCTTACAAGCTGACTTCCAATTTTGCCATTTCAAAAATAAATCCAAATAAATAATGGAAAATATATCCAAACAAGAATTCTAATTATTAATCACTGCAAGCGAAATACGCATTTACTTACTATATTCCATAAGTAAATATTGAGTAAAATAAATTCTAAAAGATTACAAAAAGACTATGAATAAGATTTGTTAGGTCATGTATTAGATTGTAATTAAAAAAAAGCAAAAAATAGATAAATAGGTATATGATACCATAATACTTCTGGGCACAAATTATTAGGCAAAATATTTTAAATTTGCATTGTTTATTGAAAATCGCACTAAAGCCGTTGAACTGTGTAATATATTGCATCATGATAAAGTTAAATTGTTCAGTATAATTTCCCTTTGAAGTAAATTAAGGTCTTATTTGATGACACGATGATTTATTAATAATGTTCTTGTGTAGTGCATCTTGTCTATATACGAGGGTCATTCAATAAATAAGTTGAATTTTTCGGTATAAGGACTTCTAATACAGATATAAGCTTACTTTTTTTAACGTAGTCACCCAGCACTGTTACACACTTTCCCCATCTGTGCACAAGCTTCCGTATTCCCTCAGCGTAAAAATCTTTGGACTGATGTCTCAGCCAATCGCTCACAACACTTTTGACTTCATCGTCACTTTTAAACTTCGTGCCTCTCGTGAACGCTTTCAAGGGACCAAACATGTGAAAGTCTGAAGGGGCAAGGTCTGGGCTGTAAGGGGGATGAGGGAGCAGTTCCCAGCCCAGCTCGTTGATGGTCTGCACCGTTTGGGCTGCTGTGTGAGGCCTTGCGTTGTCATGATGCAAGATGACTCCTGCGTTTATTCTTTATGTCTTTCAAAGTCCTTGCAATGTCATCCACTGTCACCCTTCTGTCAGACTGAATGAGGTCATTGACTGATTCGATCACCTCAGCCCTCACTTCTGTAGGCCTCCCAGGCCTGTCTTCATCCTCAACACTGTTCCGTCCTTCTTTAAACAATGTAGCCCACTTGTAGACATTTTTGGCTGAAACATGTGGCACCATACATAGTTGACATTCTCCTATGAATTTCAACTGGTTTGCACACTTCAGCAACCAAAAACTTGATAACTGACCGCTGTTCAATCCTGGAGCATGCTTCTTGGTCGGCCATTTTTGTTAATCGCCAAAACTCTCAATTTTTTTTTAATCTGCAAAAGAAATTAAATCCATGTGAAAAAAAAACAAAATAAAAATAAAATGAGTAAGCTTCTATCTGTATTAGAAGTCCTTATACCGAAATATTCACCTTATTTATTGAATGACTCTCGTACAATTTGTAAAATTACAGTAAATTAAACATTTTATAAGTCGGTGTTATAAGGTTTTCAGTGATCACAGAACTGAAATTCTGACGCAACGATTTTGAAACTAAAAATTAAACTCTTTAAACTCTTTTCCTCAAAAAACGGTAAAGATTTGGGGGGAAAAACACATTTTTATACCGTTTTCATTCATGTCAATCCCTGCTTTTCAAATGGAGTGCAATATCATGCCTCCAAAATCGGCCAGCCCGAATATAACGCCTGCAAATAACGACTGGAATTCGAACGCAACTCCCCAATTCCGCGTCCGAGTCGCTAACCATTACGCTATATATACAGCAGTCTACATAAGCATAAACAGAGAAAGCACAAAAATGTGCGCTTTTAAAAATTCAATAAAAATTTACTGGCAGCTTCTAAGATTCAAATAGGAAAATTGAGAAAATGATGCGACTGAGCGAGTAACTGAGAGGAATGTTTTTTGAAGAAAACATATGCAATCGCGCAAATGCGAAAAGGGCCGCAAAAATGGACTACCGATGGATGATGACAATAGACATTTTGTGTTCGATGTTTAAGCCGTATCAGTCTCTCTCAAGATGGCCAGACTAGCTATATGCAAAGCTGTATAAGAAGAATTTCAATTGATGGCAAACAACTAATTTCTCCAGATTGATCCGGTCAAATTTGTAAAAAATGGAAAAAATAGTTCTGTATTTACCAGATATTTGAACTCTTACGTTATCGAATGGAAAATTCAAAAGGGAGTTTTCCCTTCATTTTTTTTTTTAGATCAGAGAAAACACTATATAGGTAACTTGTACATAGTTCACTTATTTTAATTATTTTATCGATTTTCTTTTACACTGTGACATAATGATTTATATTTATTTTTATATTTCATTTTGTACAAAATAATTTATTTCATAGATTTCAATGAAATGTAATTTTTCAGCGCACACGTAACGTTCGTGTAACTCGGTTTTCGTTCGATCACCGAAGTTAAGCAACGTCGAGCCTCGTTAGTATCTAACTGGGTGACCGCTTTGGAATACCAGCTGTTGTAAGCTTAGCCGTGCGAGTGGGGTAATGAATAATTGCTTGGAATTAGTAATCATAAAGCTTTGTTCCAATTCTAGTCGAGTTCGTTATATTCAGTAACGTGCAGATATTCTTGGGAACGGCACTTTTCCATCTCTCCTGTCCCACCAGTTATGGGTTAATTAGTAGGACTTGTATCAGCAAATCATTTTTATTCCACTCCCCAATTCTTACAAGATAATAAACATGTTCATCCTTTAAATATCCTGATTGATAAAAAGCAAATCAATCAATGCTAAGAGTGCAGCAGTGTAAATTGTCAATACAAATATAATTTTATATGTTAATATGTCATACTCGATTAAAGAGGCGTAAGCCATCATATATATATATATATATATATATATATATATATATATATATAGTTAAATTCCCAGATGAACTCTGTGGACAGGACTCTGTATAAATTACATTTATAGTAAGAGATTTTTTCTTTCCATTAACCAGAAAAAAAAGGCTTGGACAGAAGCGTCTATGTTTTTAAATTTTGATTTTAATGTAACTATAACAACAGAGATATTTCGATTTCATTTTTGCCTTGAAAAAGTCGGAAGACGAAACGCGTCGGCAAAATCTAAGATTTTTCCAATTGTCATTTTATACCAATATATATATATATATATATATATATATATATATATATATATATATAGAATAGTATTGAGTAAAGACAAAAATGGAAAAGGAAACGTATCAAAAATATTTTTTTTTTCCATTTTGTCTTGTATATATATATATATATATATATGTTTGTGTGCGTACGTGTTCAGATTTGCTAGGCCGGTTAATAAAAATTGAGGAATAAAAATGATAACAATGCTGGAAATAAGATTGATGATATTATATATATTAGCCTTTTCACTAAATTCAAGCAAGATAAAAATGATTTTAAAGCCGGACTTTTCGGACACGCCTGTGTTCTTTTTCAATGAGACGAAAAATAAACAAAGACATGTGACTTACATTTCAGAGGAATGTTGTTGTTTTTGTTGGTTATAGGACGCCCTGTGGAAATTTTACTCTTTGAGTAAACCCAAATCCCTGTTTAATCTCGCTTTAATTCCTCAATGTGTTATTTTATTTTGAAAATATATTTCAATGCCGATATATGTCTTTCTTGTCGGCCGTTAAATGAATACGCTAAAAACACGCGTCTGCTGTCATCAATGCTATGGAACGTTTGGTTGAAATGTTACTGTAGTTTTTGATGGTTTCTTTATAGTGATTGAACTGTAGCGGAATTCCGTGACATGGCCCTCCATTTTTAAATTCAAATCATAGGTATTATCGATCTATCAAGGGACATACTTTCATAGTGTTTCCTTTTTCCTTCCTCCTTAGCTCTTTCCTTATTTCCTGACTAGAGTGAGTCCTGTCTAGACTGAGAGTTAGCGGGATATAATCTGGGTTGCTTAACAACCAGTCAGTTTGATCTCCTAATGGAATAAGTAAAAGTCAGTCACACAAGCCCACGTGACATGCGTTACCAAGTGTCATTTAAAAAAAATATATTTTCAGTTTCCAGAAAATCTCCGACTACGTCAAGACGTTAGAATTTATGATTACTAGATATGTTACGAATTAGAAAATATTATTCCTGAAGAAATCTTCCCAGTCTTATCTTGGACTTATTCGATTTCTAGATGAGTACCGAAAAAGAAAATATTATTCCCGAAGAAATCTTCGTAGACTTATCTTGGATTCAGTCGATTACTAGATGTGTAGCGAATAAGAAAGTATTATTCCTGAAGAAATCTTCCCAGTCTTATCTTGGATTTATTTCGATTACCATATGTGGAACGAAATAGAAGTACCATTCAGGAATCTCCCAGTTTATATTCCAAAAGGAATAATTAGCGATTTTCATTCAGACTTTCTAAAGAACTTATCTGCTTGCTGTTATGAATAATTCAAATTGCAAGCTCATGATTCTTGGATAATCGGAGTGATATCCATTATCTGATAAGTACCTCTTGTTGATCTTACGTCTATTATCCTGCATTATCTGCCTATTCAATTGTTTTGTTATATAAAAATTGTTTTTAAACTTTCAACCTGTGTTTGTTGTTCGTTGACACCTGTGTTTGTTGTTCGTTGACACCTGTGTTTTGCATTTCTGTCTGAGTGATCCCATCTTTTCTTTTTTAACCTGGTGTTCATATCCCTATGTTGCCAATTCATACACATATATATACACGGTATATTTCTGCGTATAAGACGACCTTTAAAGACCAAAAATCACACTTAAAAAATTCAGTGTCATTTATAAAAACAAAACCTTAAATTCTGAGTGATATTTGCTGGTAAGCCAAACTTGACCTCGATGAGATAACCAATAATGAACAAGATCATCATTCTCAAATAAACATATAATAAAAGTAAGAAAATATTTTCATAACAAATTGTCTATTCGACAAATAATTTCATATCATTGAAATCAACTTGTATCCATGCAAGCTCAGCTGAGAAAATGCTAGATACTTAGAGATACGACGGTATTCATAGCAATGCAATGTACTATTATCTTAAATTAGAGGTATTTTGTTATTGTCGATGACGTATATGTAAATGGCCATTAGTACACCAAGATGTTTGTAACTTTTTAGATGCAGAAGAAGATTCAGTATTCGCAAGAGATGACGTGATGAAACGTAAATAAAAGAATGGTTTCGTTCTTAGCGTATGAGTGTATGAACAACATGATATAGAATCGTTTTTTTCATTTATTTTGAATTTCTAATGATAGTGTTAGTAACAATTCCAATATTATCTTTATATAATCAATAAGCAATCGTCTTATATTACAAGTATAGGATAAATTCATAATGATTTGCTATATCTTTTACCTCGTCTTATTTAAAGGTCGCCTTATACTTAAAATATACTGTATATATATATATATATATATATATATATATTTACGTTTTAATAATACTAGTAAAATGTTTCCCAAAGTGCCTCTATCTGTATTGTTTAACAACGTTTTCGTAGGAGATCGGTTTGCATCCTTTTTCCTCTTCTGTCGATCAATTAAATTATTGTACTTTGTAGAGAATACAACCCCCTGAATAAGCGTTTATATATATATATATATATATATATATATATATATATATATATATATATATATATATATATAAGCGTCTGTTAATACTATAAACGTTTGACGCCATTCCATTCTAATCGGGTTCATTAACCTACATTACTTGTCATTCTGTAGTCACATTTACAGTTTCATTTAAAATGTATTTGTAGTTGTAGACAATACCTTGTTCTCTTTATTCACTGGATATCAACAATTCGAACGACTACAGGTCTGCTATTATTAAACGTTCGCCTTATTGGTAACACTTTTTACCGACAATTCGTCTCGCCAATCAACCAATGATTATCTTTACTCGTCAGAAAGTAAACTAGAAAAGTAAAACCAGCTGCTTTCTGTTTATTTTATTGATATGTTTTGATATATTTTTCTGCTTTTTCTTTTATTTGTATATTGTCATTTTCCACCAGACGAAAAAAATATTTGAAGAACACAAAGACAACTTTAGAAACACAAAAGTCTCTACAGAAAAGACAGCTAAAAACAAAAATCAATGAATTGTTTTCCTCCCCCTTTTACTTTCTTTTGATTCTCTCTGCCTTCCCTATTATATGAACAATGGCGTCTAGATTTAATTCCGAGTCAGTAACTACTCGCCTGACCGACATCTTTCTTTTTTACCGGAAGTGACGTAGGCATTAAATAAGTAACGTAGTATTCACATAGCAGATATGAGTAACTGCTTGAAAAATTATGTTTATGCGTATCGACTCAGTAACTGCCAGCGTAAAGCTTGGAGTCCTTGGAGTAATCAGTTAAATATTTGTTTACATGGGATTAATATTAGTGAGTGAGTGAATGAACGAGAAGGTTCAATTTCATAATATGTAAAACAAATGATTGTGCGGGTTGCCTAACAGACATCAACGCAGAAAGTGGAACGAGCGAACCGAGTTCAATTTCCAGCCGACTCTATCTCAGGAATGTCTTTATGAAAGGTCTAAATCCGTTTGACCGCCACCACCGAGCTGTGGGTAAATTAGCCAAGAACGTTCTCTAGATTTGGGTAGCAGTCAGGCTAGGAGAACAAACACTATGAAATCAAAATTAGCTTTAAGAAGGTTGGGATTTATAATAGAAACATACCACTACTACGATGACCGCAGTAAATGTGTTGCAGCTATGGCTTCCATGGGTTAGTGGAGCCTTGACTATGAAAATAAAATAAATATGTCCTTGAATGAAATGTGGGCATGTTAGCAAATATTATGACAATTTCTGTTTCCTCTCTCTCCAAGTTGTGCATTCGACGTATTGTATTTGTGTGTGTGTGTGTGTGTGTATATATATATATATATATATATATATATATATATATATATATATATATATACGCACACACAGTGCGAAGTGTAAATTGTCGCGATTTTATATTTTTAATTTCGCGCATGCGCGTTGTTTGTTTTTGATTTTGTCCACTGCACAGTATAGTAGGGTCAATTGGGCACCGTCTGTGGGGAAAAATTGTACCATGTCGCAATTCACTCCGCCATAAATTTGGAAACGGCATACTGTACTACTTGGCTACACGTATTGCACCAGGTCTCTGTATTCGGCCCTTCAAAAAGTGTAGTTGGTTCTGTACAAGGCTTTCAACACTATAATCAAATCATATGTGCTGGTGTCTGGACTGTCGGTTCCTACGAACTGTGCTGCTTGACCTTCATACGTCGAATAAGCCGGGAGACTCCGCACACACACACACACACACACACACACTCACACACATACATATATTGGGTATATTTTGGCAGCACATTGAATAATTTAGACAAGTTTTGTCTACTTATTTTTAATGTTATCTTTCATATTTAAGGACAAGCTTCGTAGTATCCTTGTCAAAGGAAGAGAGAAAATTATAATGTTGATACTTATTCATTTATTCCGAGTACTTTCACCATTAGCACAATGTCACCATCATGGCGTTGTTTTTCTAAGACAAAATTGTTGTGTTCATTTGAAAGTTAAATTTTAAAAATAAATAACATGAATCCAACTAAGCAACTGAAATTAAAAATTAACAAACTTATCACAGCTAATAATGCCGAACACGACAGTCTGAACCTTCCTAACATAGTGGGCGATTTTAGGCCTGGTTACATATATGGCACTGTAATAATACAAAAACATAACTGTCCTTTCCGTCTTATTATATCTCAAATTGCCACTCCTGTGTATCTATTAACAGAAATCGTAAACCAAATTATCACACCATACATCTCCAGTAAATATAGCATAAAATCAACTCTTGAAGTAATTCAAATTCTAAAAAATGAAAAACCTAATAATGAATCCATAGACTCACTTGACGTTGAACATTTATTCACTAATGTCCCAGTTAGTGAACATATTGCGTATTATTATATGAAATATATACAATAATCCATCTCTACCTCCATTTAAAATTAAACCTAATATATTACGGAAACTACTGTT
>OZ038476.1:105785049-105787549 GCA_964036315.1 Acanthosepion esculentum | reverse complement strand
GAGACTGTAATTATAAAGGAAGCAAGAAATCGGAAGGGACATCCGTAGGTGGAAAGTGCTAGAAAAAATACTGTTAGAACAGAAGCGGCGGTTGCATTTAGCTAGTTCAACAGTAAAACAATGAGACCTAGTTCCCAAACTAGAAGCAACAAATCTCATCAGAACAGTTGCCATGAAATTAATTGTACAAAATGTCGGTGAGAAAGTGACTGAAGTCGAGATGTCTGGTCAGAATCGATTACATTACAGAATCTTCATTGGATTTTGTCAAGAACCTCGAGATGTACAGCAGGAGCCCAAGAATTTTCGTCAATAGCCATCTTCTGTCTTTCTTAATCCTACCGTCCGGCTGACATTCCTCCCCGGTCTTTTGAACAGGACTAGAAATTTATACCTTGTTTCCTGTTTAGGATTGGGTTTCCGGTTCCTTATAAAATCTACTTCAACTCTATACTTCTGAATCTTTGAAATTTTATTTACTATTTATTTTATTTTTCCTCAATAGGTGTAGATAAGTTAAACTATCGTCTGGTTCACACTCCTTCCTGTCTTTTAAACATGAGTAGAGGTTTATCTCTTGTTCCCTGTTTAGGATTGGGTTTCCGGATCTTTCATTCTTTTAAATTCTTTTTCAGTCCCAGTAGCGTATTGCGTCTTATTATCGCCTTGCTTGAGACAAATTGATTAAAAAACTGTTCTATTATTACATTTTATCTAAAGTCTTCTTCCACTCCCATTAACCCTTTGCTTCTTAGTGTCATTAACACATTGTTTGTAGCAAAATAATTAAAGACACTGTTTCACTTACAAGGGTCACTTGTGTCACGTTATAGTTTTGAAGCACTAACAATCGGTGTCGGACGCTCAGATCGCCTTCCCAGTAGCGGAAAGAAAATCGTTGTGGAACAATAGCCTCACTACTGTAGCCTTCTGCTCGTCTTAATAAATAACCTCACAAGCGAACTTACGAGCACACCCAAATGCATACGTGAGAGTTCGTTTGTCAAGGTTTTTTTTTCTTTTCCACTCGGGGAAAAAAAAGCCTGAAGTAACTGATCAATTTATGATCTGAAATATTATGTTCACATATCTTTCAACTGGAGGCAATCCTGAGGTTCCTAAGTCTAAAAATAAGAAAGTAATGATTAGATAGAATAAAATAAAATAAAAAAAAATAATTGAACCAAGGGAAGAGGAAAAAAATTATTTGAACGAATTATCCAATCAACGCATTTTACAAGCCTTAGGCATTTTTTACAATTTGCAACACGTTTTTTCTATTCTCTTAAAATTGTATTTTTAGTAATTTTAGCTTTTTTAGATGTCATATTTTTCTGATTTTAGGAATAAATCTTTTTAATTTGTTAAAAATAGACAGAAAAAAATGCCCCCACAAAATGTCGCTTATACGTTCAGTTGCACTCGCGTATCGAGCCTCAGTTACGGGTAACCGAATATTTCCTGAAAAGACATTGCTTTCATGAACAGTAAAAAAAAATAAAAATAAAATCAAATATCAGATTTCTCACTATCGTTCGAAGACAAATATAAAAACAAAAATTATCGATCATTTCTCGACAAAAAAAAAACGTTAAAAAAGTGCATCATTTATTTTGTAATATCCGAAAACATAATTCGTTTATATAATTTTTTCGAGTGGTTGTGGCTTCAACACTTTTTTATGATTCTATACTTTTCCATTCTGTTTATCTTTAACTCCTTTATAAGTGTTCTCTTTCTAATCATTTGAGAATTTTTTTCAGAATTATTTTAAACAGCATTGTAAATATATCAGTAAATTATTTCAACATATATTTATTTTATTTTATTATGGCAGCCAAGATATATATGTAGTCAATATTTTTCTGCAGAAAAATACTGAAAATACCATGAACGGAGCAGGTGAGCAACGAGGAAGTTGAATACATAACGAGGAACTGGTGCTCGGAGAAATTGACACCCAGTACTTACGAAAGGCAAGAGAGGCAGTGGAAAATGCAAATAATAATCCTAACGAGTTTGTGTAAATGGATAACTGAACATGGGTTGACAGGTACATTAAAGAGATAGACGTAGCTTAGAGATAAAAAGGATAGGAAATTATTGAGAGTCGTGATTACCGAAGTCCTGAAAAGGGGGCTATTATTTAATAGGGCAAACAAAAGATACGGAATCTTATTTACAAAAGTTCGATTATATTTAATCCAGTCTTTTATTATGAACTTTATTATTTCAACATTTATTATCTTTTATAAATAATATTTTATTTCTATTTATTTTTAGTGTTTCTATATGAACGTTTCAACCTTTTTGATCCTGCCTTCTGTTAATGTTTTCATTTTTTCTTTCCCTTCGTGCCACGAAATAAATCTTAAAAAATCAACTTAACTGACTGACTGAATACGTCAAATGAAGAGACATGTAAATAAATCAATTAAAATCTGTTCCCTTGTGCTAGTTTTGTATATAAGTTTGTTCTGTATTTTTTACTAGTAGATGT
>OZ038476.1:105692549-105770049 GCA_964036315.1 Acanthosepion esculentum | reverse complement strand
TATATATTATATATATATTATATATATACTATATATATTATATATATATTATATATATACTATATATATTATATATATATTATATATATACTATATATATTATATATATATTATATTTCTACTATATATATTATATATATATTATATATGTACGATATATATTATATATATATTATATATATTATACATATACTATATATATTATATATATACTATATATATATTATATATATACTATATATATATTATATATATACTATATATATTATATATATATACTATATATATTATATATATATACTATATATATTATATATATACTATATATATATACTATATATTATATATATTATATATATATACTATATATATTATATATATATACTATATATATACTATATATATTATATATACTATATATATACTATATATATTATATATACTATATATATACCATTTATTATATATATACTATATAAATATATATTCTATATATATAGTATATATATATTAAATATATTCTATGCATATACTATATATATATATATTAAATATATTCTATATATATAGTATATATATATTAAATATATTCTATGCATATACTATATATATATATATTAAATATATTCTATATATATAGTATATATATATTAAATATATTCTATGCATATACTATATATATATATATATTAAATATATTCTATGCATATACTATATATATATATATATTAAATATATTCTATGCATATACTATATATATATATATATTAAATATATTCTATGCATATACTATATATATATATATATTAAATATATTCTATGCATATACTATATATATATATATATTAAATATATTCTATGCATATACTATATATATATATTAAATATATTCTATACATATACTATATATATATATATTAAATATATTCTATACATATACTATATATATATATTAAATATATTCTATACATATACTATATATATATATTAAATATATTCTATACATATACTATATATATATATTAAATATATTCTATACATATACTATATATATATATTAAATATATTCTATACATATACTATATATATATATTAAATATATTCTATACATATACTATATATATATATTAAATATATTCTATATATATACTATATATATATATATATTAAATATATTCTATATATATACAATATATTAAATATATTCTATATATATATACTATGTATATATATTAAATATATTCTATATATATATATACTATGTATATATATTAAATATATTCTATATATATACTATATATATATATTAAATATATTCTATATATATACTATATATATTAATATATTCTATATATAATATATATATGCTATATATATATATTATATATATTCTATATATATACTATATATATTAATATATTCTATATAGAATATATATATGCTATATATATATATTATATATATTCTATATATATATATACTATATATATATAAAATATATTCTATATATATATACTATATATATTTTAATATATTCTATATATATATACTATATATATTTTAATATATTCTATATATATATACTATATATATTTTAATATATTCTATATATATATACTATATATATATATATACTATATATATATAAAATATATTCTATATATATATACTATATATATATATATAAAATATATTCTATGAGGGACACATGGCACAGTGGATAAAGGCGTTGGTTAGATCCAGTGACAGACCCAAAAAGTGTGAGTTCAATACCCGGTTCAGGCAGTGGAGAACTTTCAGAGGGAAAATTAGCAGGAGATAACTGATAACTGACATCCATCAAACATGGCTCGTGGAACTAGAACAGTCTACCCCCGTGATCGAAATAAAGGTTTCGGTTCGAAATTCCAACCACCTGAAGAAGGCCGGAGCGTGCAACGGCCGAAACGTTGTGACAAAAATGGCGACAAAGATGAGGACAATAGTCCGACTAATGTAAATACTGAGCAATCAGATATCTTACCTCTAGAAAGGAAGTGTTATTTTAACCTTTTTCTCTCCGAAATCAATTTACTTGAAGAGTAATGCTTAGTAACAGAAGGAGCCGCTGTTTTTGAAAAGCCCCTTCGTAGTAGATACATAATTATCCACAGTCAGACTGTTTCGCTGCATCCCAGCTCCTCGATGTACTAGATGTCCAATTGCTTCAAAGCCGGGATCGAAACCAACTGATTTGATATCCGTTATATATTTTACCTCTAGGCCATCGGCAGAAAGGAGGAGAATTTATCTTTAATTTTGAAGAGTAATGCTCTCTCTCTCTCTCTCTATATATATATATATATATGGGGTACTTAGGCGTTATGCAATGGATAGCAAGCATGTCTCGCTAGATCAATTGCGACTGAATTGTAAGTTTGATCCTCACCGGGGGATTCCACACTTTTGCCCTTGTGTTCCAATTAAACTATGTTTAGTAAATCACAGTTTGTGTGTTACAACGCCCACAAACATTCATAGAGGCGCCAATTATTTTAAGAAAAAGTGAGTTTTATTCGAAACCAATTATACTAAGATTTTATTAATTTTAGCGGAACATGGTGTAATTGAAATGGAGATTATTACGCATTTATTATTACAAAACTTTCCACCATTGAAATTCTGTAATGAGAAATATGAGTATATAGTCCAAAAATAAGTATACACCTTAGTGCGTGTGTTCCAACGCCCACAAACATCTATAGAAGCGCCAATTATTTTAGTAAAAAGTGAGTTTTCTTCGAAACTAATTCACGCTAGATTAATTGCGACTGAATTGTAAGTTTGATCCTCACTGCGAAAGAAGTTATTTAAGATCCATATTTAATGAGATTAATTTTTATTACTGATTTAAGTGTTGATCTTTTTATTTCACAATATTTACACAACGAGTCACTGGAATGCGTTTTGAACTCAGACTATTCAGTTTTGAAAACTACATAAAAGACTTACATATATATATATATATATATATATATATATATACATATATATATATATATATATATACATATATATATATATATATATATATATATATATATATATATCCTTTCCTAAAAATAAAGACAAGTGTTGTTTTTATTTAGAAATTGTTGTAGTTTCTAATTCATTAGGACTTCTCAAGGCTTGGAATTTGTCAGAATCGAATATTATTGATCCTTATTATTTTAAAAGAAGGGGTTCTCTTCATTATTTCGACACTGCGTAAAACCGATTCCTTCGTATTTATAGTGTTAATTGGACATAAGAGTTCATCGGAACATTTCGATGTGGTGTAATGCTTAGCAAGTTTGCCTTACCAGATCAATTACGGTTAAATAGTGTGTTCGATTCTCACTAGTGCTTCACACTTTCGACCTTGTGTCCATTGCGCTAGAGAGTTAGGTCGGTAGTCATACCATGCCAGCACAATTGACGATTACGCCGGCTGGGGAATTTTGTTCTTGACTCTGGTCTGCGCGCACGGTTGCCCTCAATTAGACCCAACCTAGCATTACATATCGTCTCAGTGGGGAGACTGGGGTAAATAAACCTGTCAGAATCGAAAAATTATGATCTTTTATCATTTTAAAGGAAGGGTTCCAGTCCATTATTTCGACACGGTGTAAAAAAGATCCCGGTGTGTTTACAGAATTAACTGGACATAACACTTCTGCGAGGCATTTCGACGTAGGTTAATGGTCAGTATGGTTGCCTCGCTAGTTCAATTACGGCTAAATAGTGAGTTTGATCCTCACTGGGCCTTGTGCCTAATGAAAGTGACGCTAAAAAATCACCATAACCCTTCTGAGTACGAAAACACATTTTCTTTTATAAAAACATTTCTTTTAAAGACAGGACAACAATGTTTAAAGAACAAAGATTTATATACATTAATAAAAATACATTTATAATTTTGAATTAATAATAATTATCCCCATAGTGTTTTAATGCGGTTCCGAACATTCCCAAATCAATGAAATTTTTAAAACTTTTTAAAACTTAAAAAAGTGAAAAAAATTCACAAAATAAAAAATATATGCATATATCAATGATGAAAGCAGTTTCAAACTTGACGTTCGTAAATCAATAAAATTTTAACTATCGATTTTACACTGTATCAATATTATGAACATGATGTCATTCTAAATCCATAAAAATCAATATTTTTTTCTAATCTAACGAAAAAAAAAATGGTTTCCAGAAGGTTTTATGAATAGTAATCTATAAAAATTATTCTGCGATAATACTGTCCCTATTTTTACGAGCGGACTATTAAGTGGTTTCGTGTCATTAAATCATTCCTTTAATGGTTGTTCGTGTTTTATCAACATTCTGTTTAAGTTGATTCTACTAGCGTTCAGTTTAAATTTAAGGCAAGGATATGTCTTCTCAACATTTACAGTGAGGTGTTTGTAAGAAAATAAGAATTCCTTTTTTATTGTCGGCTACATTCTTAACAATATTACATACGTAGATTATACAGAAATATACAAATGATACAAAGAAAAATACAGCAACTCCGACAAAAGTACAAATGAAAGCGAGAACAAACATCAGTAGTACGAAGACAGAATATATGTTTGTCAGCAAAAAATACGAACCCGGCATGCGAAGGACAAGTTGGAGATGCCAAAATCAAGCTTGTACAAAATGCGGTAACAAATACCGAGAGGAATTGGCATAGCGAAAGATGCCTTCCAAATTCTCAGTGAAATATTAAGAAACAAAAGAATCTCTTAACAACATTTACATTGTTTGAACTCTTGTCCTCATCCTGTCATATTCACGACGTTTTGGTCGTTGTACGAAACTGAAATATCCAGAAAGGTCATGGCAATTTGAATTAGAACAATCTATCCCCGTGGATTAAATAAAGAGTTCGGTTTGAATTTCCAATGTATATCAGTTGAAGAAGGCCGGAACGTACAACGTACAATAAAGATGCGGACAACAGTCGGAACAATGTAAATAGTTTAAATAGATACAATACCAATTGTCAGAAATATAGAAAGAAAATTTCGTTAGAAACAAAGAAAAGTGTAATGGACAGTGATCCTCCTATATATGGCAGTGAATACTGAACAATCTTCGCACAGATTAAGAAGAGACTTGAAGCAAAAGAAATATATTTCTATAGAAGGATGTTTAGAATACCATGAATGGAACATGTGAGCAATGAGGAAGAGACAGAGAAACAGGAAACAAAAAGGACATTTATACTTAGAATCAGAAAAAGACAGTTGATATATCTAGGGCGCATAATGAAGTAATATGGATTGGAAGATTTAAAACTGACAGCGAAAAAACGAAAGAGAGACAGAGGAAAGCAGTGAGTTACCTACCTAACGAGCTTGTGTAAAAGCTTGGCAGAACAGAGATTATGAGTTATAAAGAAAAGAAAATAATTATTAAGGACTATTAGTGACACGAAAGTGTGGAGAGCCATGATCGCCCACGATGTTAAGGAAAAATAGACGCGGTCAGCTAATCGAAGAGTTTTACTTTTGCTTCCTCAGTAAATCTGTTGTCTTATGTGCCGAATGTTTTTAATCTTAATTTTGATAGAACACACCAGTACTTCAAAAAGAGTAAACAAAACATACAGTTGCGGCCAAAATGTTCAGGACGGCATTGTTTTCGTCAGAAATTTAGGTATAATTTTTTATCAACGTTGTTTTATATTCTATAATTTTCACAGAAAATAAATACGATATTATTTGTTATTGTCTGAGATGTTGGTGTAATTTGATAGGATAATACAAAAGTTATTGATGATTTAGTGATTTACTGCAAAACCCATGGCGACCAAAATGATTAGAACGGTTGCTTTTACTATTTTTAACCGGCGAACTCTATTTTTTTAAATTTCTTTACGTGACGGTTCGTTTACTAAACATTAGTAAGAATATCTGCAGTGTACTTTGTTAATATAATGTCACTTACTCCCTTACCAATTCGTCAGCAGATTATTAAGCTTCGAAAGAAGGATAATTTAAGTATTGGGTCTATTGCAAAGATTGTTAACAACTCAAAAAGTGTTGTTCACGGTATTCTTAAGGTCTACGATGATTGTGGTTCGTGTGAAGCAAGAAAGTCTACAGGTAGGCCAAGAAAAACGACCAAGAGAGAAGATCGTGCTATAGTAAAGTTGGTTAAAAAGGACAGATTTAAAACTGCTGCTGCTGATTCTCGGGAAATGAGCATTGTACTGAAGAAAACTTTATCTCGAAAAACTGTGTCTCGTCGTTTAGTTGAACATGACCTACAAGCAAGAGCACCTACAGTGAAGCCACTGATCAGCTCCAAGAATAAAACGTGTCGTCTTACCTTTGCAACCGAACATGTGTTGTGGTCTCAAGAAAAATGGCAAACGGTGCATTTCAGTGATAAATCTAAGTTTATGTTATTTGGCTCAGATGGGAAAAGGTACGTTCAGCGAAAAGTAGGTGAAAAATTGTCGCCTAAATGCCTTAAGACTAGTGTTAAATTCGGTGGAGGAAGTGTCATGGTTTGCGGGATGATATCTGGAGATGGCGTGGGCTCTTTGGTGCGATTACATGGAAAGGTAAATGCAGGAGTTTATAAACAGCTTGTAAAAGATCATGTCTTGCCTGTGCTGAGAAATTCAACTAAGCGACCACCCATATACATGCAGGACAATGCCTCATGTCACAAGCCTAAGGTGGTCATGAACTTCTTCAAGGCTGAAAAGGTTATTGTTATCGATTGGCCTGCTCAAAACCTAGATCTCAATCCTATTGAAAATGTGTGGAATTTCTTAGGAGAACGTTCGAAAGCCAGAAATCCTAAAACAACCGAGCAATTATGGAATGCCCTTCACAAATAATGGAATAAGATCACACAGCAAGAAATTGAAAGTTTAATTTCCTCATGCAGTCGAAGATGTCAAAGTGTGATTGAAGCGAGAGGGCTTCACACTAAATATTAAATAATACCAGTATTCTCTGTCATTTTTTATTATTTTGTTATTTTGTCAACCGTTCTGATCATTTTGGCCACCATGGGTTTTGAAGTAAATCACTAAATCATCCATAACATTTGTATTACACTCTCAGATTACACCAAAATCTCAGACAATAAAAAATAATATCGTATATATTGTCTGTGAAAATTATAGAATATAAAACAACTTTGATAAAAACGTATACCTACTTTTCTGACGAAAACAATGCCGTCCTGAACATTTTGGCCGCAACTGTATTCTCGTTCAATATTTTCACGTAATATTCGATATTCATTAATTTTATCGATAAAACGCATCTATCTCGTATTTTTAGAGCTCATACAACAACAGCAATGTCATTTTCGCCACCATGTTGAAACGAAATACCTTTCATTGTACACGTCACTGAGACAGCGCTAAACCCATTAGATGCCATCAAACGGAAATAGTTTGGCTTTTTGACTCGTTTGATAACAGTATGCTGTAACAAAACACACCTCAAATGCCTTGTAGCTCAAATTCATTTACAACTAGTCGACAGTCATTTAAGCTTATTTTGTTCAGTGAACGTTCTGCTCTGTAATAATTGAAACATTCAGAATATATATTCTTTTTTCTATGCTTTTGTCCCTTTTGAACCTAAGCCGTCTACGCTCTGTAAAAGGCCCTATTCATTGTAGGATTTGTAAGTTTTATATTTACACCATCCAACCTAGTACTTTTCCTGCAATCTATTTGAACAAGCGTGTTAAATAGATTACTCCCTGCTTTTCTCTGTCAAGATTACCTTCGAAATGTCCTGTGAGTGTCAAGTTTTCTAAGCCCACGTTTCTCATTATGTTTACTAGGAATTTTAACTGTCTCTTTCTAATTCAAATTATACGCATCCTCTTATTTTACTTAAATCTTCCTCGTTAACCACATGGTCAGAGCAAGGTACTCTTAGCATATTTCTGTAGTAAAACAATTTATTCATCTTGCATGATTGTTTCCATACAGATCCGACTTCACCTTTCGTCCAATTTTGCACAATTTTGTTAACAGCATTTTTGTTTGTCGGCTCACTCTACAGCTATGGCTTAATTAGTAGGAAAGAATATCAGTAAAATCTTTATTATCTCTCAAATATTATTACAATCTAAAATATTTTATGGCTTTAAATAACATTCAAAATGTTGATAAGCCGTAAAAAAACAAATCAATCAATACTGAAACTCTCATGAGATTGATGATGATGATGACGACGACGATTTTTGCTAAATATTGTAACTATCTTTTTGAGAATCGTTGTTCTGTTTGTGCAGACAAATATCGCCTTAATATCTGAAGAAATTATTTCTCTTCACAGAGTTATTTAATAAATAAGCATCGATGTGCTGAAACTATTAAAAGACCTATTTTAACTTCGTGTGTTCTATTTATATTTGAATTTACTTAAGACACCTACAGGAGAACGTGAAAAACAACTGAAGCAAAATAACAAAGTTAAAAGATAAGTTTTGTTTAAAACTATTCTTTGTCTATCAAAAGAAAGAAATTTCTTTTGCACAGATATATTTATCTTGGGTCTGTTGCATATTTTGCGTCTGTTGAATACAGAATTCCAATGCAATAGAATTTGGTAATAAATATCAACTTATAATATCTATTTTTATTATATAATATTTCACTGTAGAACATGGAACTTAGGATCGTACCTGTAATAGTTGGAGGGGTTGGAGCCGTGCCAAAGTATCGAGATTAGATTAATAAGAAATTCGAGTGGGTGCTGAGAATGTGAAGACCACTGTGTGGGGTCTGCGTAGATACTGAGAATTGTAACGGTAGAATTAACTGTTTCAGCGCAGTAAACATTCAGTATTTATTGACCAAATAGTAACTGTTACTATCGGTTGAAATTAAGAAAATTTTCTTTTCTTTTTTTTTTGAAAAAAATTGTTTAGTTTTTTCGCCATTTCTAATATTGATGAAAATTTCCTTCCGAACCTTTTGTTTTTCGTAATGGGAGCGTTGGATTGTTCACCCACTGACAGGGAACGTGAGCTGGGTTTAGACCGTCGTGAGACAGGTTAGTTTTATCCTACCGATCGGCACGTGTGTTACGTCGGCCGTGGCCACGGCTATCCCGTCCAGTACGAGAGGAACCGCGGGATCGGAGCAACGGTTCGCGTGCTCGCTCGAACGAGCGGCGGTGCCACGCTGCCTCCGCGCGATAACGGCTGAAAGCCTCTAAGCCGGAACCGCGATGTTACTAGCTCTATTATATCATTGTTTTCACGTTTATTTACTTGTACCAACCATTTTTGTTGTTGTTTCTATTCAAAATGTTCAAGTGAAGCAGTTTTTGTTATTTGGTAAAACTCTTTGTGATTATGTAGCGCCAGATTATAAAGAGTCGTAACTTTGTGGAGATTTACTTCACCAAATCGCTGCTTATATCTCCAAGTATCTGGCGCCAACATGAAATACTAACCTTCTCATTCTATATACTGACGTTGACGATCACGGCGCTCCACAATTTCCTGTCCGTTGTAGCTCATAATATATTTTGTTTTCTTGTTATCTCTCTTAAACCGTTTTGCTACATGTTTACCCCTTAGGTAGGTTATGCGTTGTTTTTCTGTCCCCTTTCTTCTGTCCCCTTTTTTCTGTCCCTCTTGCCTTCAATATGTCCTGTGAACATTAAACTTCTCAAGCCTCTTTGCTCATTATGTGCCCGAGAAATTTCTACTGTTTCTTTCTGATGATAATTATATGTTCTTTTTGCTTCTATTTTCTCTCAACTATCGACGCTGCTCACATGTTCATTTCATGTTATCCTCAGCATCCTTCTGTAGAACCACATTTCTGTTGCTTCAAGTCTCTTCTTAATTTGTGAGGAGATTGTCCAGCATTCACTGACATATAGGAGGTCCGATACTACATAGCAGTCCATTACTCTTTTCTTTGTTTCTAATGAGATTTTCCTGTTTTTAATATTATGTTTAGGCTTTGGGAAGGCATCTTTTGCTATCCGAATGTGACTCCAGGGTTCGGTGTCGCATTTTTCGTCCTCTGTTAAAACACATCCCAGATATTTAAATTATTGTACTTGCTTGATTGTTATTTTTCCTTTTTGTTGCAAACAACCATACAAACTATCTTCTTACAACTGTTTTTCTCCTCGCCTTCAATAGTAGTAAATGCTTTCTGTAGCAATTCCTGTATTTTACTTTCCGTGTCTGCTATCAACACTGTCATCTGAATATCTGATCACCAATAACGAATCGCAGTAGGACTTCTACTTGTCTAACAATTGCCTCATTGTATAGTTTGAATAAGTCCAGTGAGAAGTCATACCAATGTTTTACACTTCTTTCTATCTTTGTATAGTTACTAAATTCATTTCTCGACAAACATGAACTTTCGTGCCACCAAAAAAATGGACTATCAAAGGGACAGGTTTTCCCATGATACCGCTTTCGTTTTAACTGCCTCCACTCTTCGGCAATGTTTATTGTTTTAAAAAGCGATAATTAGAATTGTAATAAAACCTAGACATATGACAGTGAATTTATACATTGTTTTTATTCTTGAGAATTGACAATAAAAATAATTAAGCATTGTTTATTTAATAGATTGTTTATTTATAATATTTATTTATTGTTTATTGAAATGGTTGGCAAGTATCAGCAAATATCACCAAAAACGAGAAGTAGAATCTCTTAACTTTATAGCTCAGAACAAATGCATCAGTACAAATTATGTTGAAGAAAACATAATACAAATTGAGGAGTTTCTGGAGAAATAGGGGACACTTGGATTTATATCTCAACTAAATATAGTAAATTGGCTTTGGTGGATATAAAAGTAGATGTGAAGGAGTAGAAAAAGCCATAGACTGGAAATCGTGAAAATATCTTGGATTCGATTATGCAATCAAATTATATGAACGCAAACCTGAGAATCTTGAAGAAAATGGGATTGTTTATCCAAACAAGCAGATACCAATCGATTCTTGTAAAATTCTGACAGATAAGAGCCGTAGGTAATCCAACAGGCTAACGGGAATCAAAAAAATAAAAAGAAAAGAAAAGTGAGATTTCAAATTAAGTTTCAAGGAACGATTTTAAACCCACGGCAGTGTTGATGTTTGCAACGTAAATGACAAAGAAGTACTGTAGATTTGAAGAGACGCCTTCTCATTTGATAGCAGGCTATAACTACCCTGTATGAACAAACAAATTCACAATCATAAGAAGCTGTTTTACCAAAGCAAGACTTACCAATAAGCTAATTATTTATGACATGTATTAAACTCTGTAAAAGTCAGAATCTAACCTTAAATAAAAGAGAAATCTATAAGGTCTATAAAACTCAAATTCAAATGAATCAGACAATCCAAGACAAAAACTGAATGTTATGTATCATGAACTAAATAAATAAATGCCTATGGATATCTGTATCGCCAAAAAGACTGCAGAGTAAAATTAAAAGTTAAAGAAACGAAGTAAAAAAACATTTGGAATTTGGTGAAGAACTAAAAAATCTATAACATGATAATGAGAATTATACTCTACATTATTGGAGTGATTGAAAAATTCCTGAATGGTTTAGAAAAGAAAAGAAAAACAACTGAAAAATTTGAAAAAGAACATAAAATATCCAAACGACATCAGCTGAAATCCTGGAAGTCAGTGTGACCTACAGGCGCTTGACTTTAAGCAGATTGATATCAACCTGATGCGAATGGTGTCTGCCTCACGCGTAGGGAAAAAATAAAACACATTTTGTAGAAATAGTTTAGATGACGAAAATGTGACGCAAAAATCCCATTGAAAATCGAAATATAGGAAGATGCCTTCTAGAAACTGTGCCGAATATTAATAGAAAAATTGAAAACAATGTACTAAACTGATATGCAATTTTCCTATATGGCAGATGTAAAAAAATCTTGTCACATATGAAGTGGAGAATTGAAGCGACAAAGATGTAGTTCCGACGAATGATGAGAATACCATGGCCAGAACATATGAATAAGGGGGAACTTTTAAGTGAAACAGGAACTGCAAGTAAACTGCTGGCAAGAACCAGAAATAGACAACAGATTTCAGGATAAAATAAGAGGAAAGAGAGCTTAGAGAATTTAATACACTCAAGAGATATTAAAGGCGTAACGGCATTTGTGAATGAATGGATGACAGAATAACAATATAGACTGATATGATAGTAAAGCGTCAACAGTCATTAGAGCAATAAGAAACAGGAAGTTGTGAAGAGCTATCATCGTCTACTTCTTGAATGTATTTGGCACATAGAAGAAGAGCGTGAAGCGAAGAGCGTTTAGAAAAGCAGTGCTGTCACTTTGTCCCTAGCAACAACTATACGTCTTAAAGACGAAATTACAGATATATAATGGCATGACAAAACGAAGAAGAATCATGAATTGATTGCGCATAGATTTTGATTTAACTGGTTGATTGGTCACTGCATAGATCTGGCCCGAGCGATCTGCAATTCATTTTTCATTAATTCAGTTATGTTGATCCTAACAAGAACGTTGAATTGGTACCACTGCCATCTATTCTAAGATACCATTGTGATAATATGGTAATAAATCTCCAAGGGAGACTGACAAAAGGTTTTCTATTCAAAACAATCCTAATATAGGCGTCTGTTGCACCGTAAAGTTAAACGAACGGGAGATTAATTGCATTAAATCATGGTTTGTGTATATATTTAAGATAAGCTTATAATAAAAGCATTTAATTACAATACATTGAACCCTTCTTCTGTATTCTTCATGTCTAGTCCCTTCTAAACATTACGAACATCGCTCTCCAAAACTTCTAACTCTTTATAACTTAGTAAGTTTTCTATTTGAACCAACTATCCCAGTTCCTGTTCTGGCATCTATTTACACAAACTTTACTCCACTTGCCTTCACTATGCCCTGTGAATGTCAAACATTGCAAGCCAACTCTCCTCATTATATGTCCTGGAAATTTCAACTGATTCTTTCTGATTCTAAGCGTAAGCCTCTTCTCCATTTCTGTTTCCTTAAAACATTCTCGTTACTCACATGTTCCATCCATGGAATTCCCTCCCTTCTGCTGGACTACATCTCTCTCTCTCTCGTCAAGTCGCCTCTTTTGTCGCGAGGAAATTGTCTAGCATACACTGCTATATAGGAGAACCGATATTACATAACAGCTCGGCAATTTATATTTGTTTCCCAAGAAAATGTCATATTACTTACTTTGAAATTTTCTCAGCTTTTAGAAGGCTTGGAATTTTCTGGCTTTTAGCTGATGACTTCATATGATTGTGTCCAGTTTCATCTATTTGAATCGTATAAAACAAGAAGCCTCCACCCGTCATCCCCGCTGGTTCTCAGTGATTAAATCTAAAAAAGAATTCTGTTAATCATTTCTTGTATGTGGCCCGAGGGTGAAGTCACCAAACCGTTTCTTCTGACCCTGTTAAATTGGATATGGTAATGGGGTTATTAGCCTTTTCCGTAAATGGAAACATTCGATATTCATTGACTGAACGGCCAGTACTAGTTTTCAGGAAAATAGATTTCTTACGTCCGTTAACTATTATTGATTTTTCTAATATTGATCGGGGGTTTCTTTCATTACCATAACTCGATGATTGGAACGTCAGCATTTTGATTAGCTTATTCTCTTCGAATTAAATATCCATTTTTGTTGCTGTGCTATTGACAGTCCTAATGTGGTGGGGTTTTTGTCATTTATACAGTTATTTGTGATTCTCTATCGCTAGTCAACAAGAAGGATATTCTTC
The DNA here is from genome assembly GCA_964036315.1 of Acanthosepion esculentum. NCBI lineage: Eukaryota > Metazoa > Mollusca > Cephalopoda > Sepiida > Sepiidae > Acanthosepion > Acanthosepion esculentum. Next base: position 105,756,272 of record OZ038476.1, on the reverse strand, counting down.
ACAAAGATCTACAGTCCTCATTCGCTGGAAGCCATTTTTAATCAAAGATCTGAGGAAGTGATTGTATACAGCTGTCATTTTAGATATTTCTGAACGCGTTCCTTTTTCCATGCATGACATCCATCTGAATATCTCGAATTGACGAGCCTATTTAAGTACATGACACGAGTTCTTCAGTTGATATTTTGGTTTTACAGCAAGTTAAAGGGTTGTGAGAAACTACCCCTAGTGCACCCTATTTTAGGTTCAATGTCCTTATCTCCTATACCACATTTGTTATAGCTGGTCCATACGCTGAGGTATGTTTAATATTTATTAGATCGACATCATGAATTTTTATTATAGATTCACCGTAAGTATCATCACTGCTTTCATTCCAATTCCATATCATTGTTTCTTTTTGGGGAATGTTTATCTTGAGTCATCGTACTGGGAACACTTGATAGAGGATGTTGTTTTTGTTCAATACCTAACTATGAATACTTATGTCATTAGCATAGTCACCCTCATCATCAGTACACATGAACACTGTTTTTTATTAGTAGATTAGTTTGTAGTGTAGTATGGAATACTCAAATAATCAGTGTCAATATCTTCACATATATGCACGAAGTCTAGAAAGAGTTTAAATAGATTAGGGCTCTCATAGGAATAATCCCGTTCGTCATGCCTAGGAGGTTAGTCAGTATAGCAAACCTCTGAAGAAGCTAGGCGACTGAAAAGTTTTGATTAAGAATAAACAAAATATAGAACTATTCTGAAATATTCGATGAACAATATTATGAATAATTTCTTGACATTAAAGCACAATAAAACACCAGATGTTACACGACAGAAAAGCCACGATAATGACACCCAAGACCGGACAATAAGTCTGACTGAATCAAAACATGTCTTGGAGATGTATATAGTAAAATAGGCCAGAGGAACGGTGGCAGAAACGGTGTGATAAATATAACAAAAAAAAAAGGTCATTGTTATTTTCAGTAACTTCTTGCCACATATCCAGCATCTCTTTGAAGCTTTTGTAGTAAAATTCCTCTGATCATGATGGGAAAAAAAATTTTCGACGAAATCTTAAATCTATTTTTCATTAGAGAATGATTTTTTTCTTCCCATCAGAGCGATTTTCAACGATCGAAAAAGAGTACAGCTTTTCATACACGAGAAAGTGTTAACAGCAATACGCTCTCCTTCTCCTACATTACTCTCGTAAACTCCACTACAGAATATGGAGTCAGAGATTTCAACAACACTAGTCCTTGCTGCGGTGGTTTCCAAAGAACTTACGTTTTTACGCGATGAAGTTGTTAGCCCCATGCTCAAACGGTTTTGTACCTGGTTTTTGCTTACAATGCCCGGTGTCCCTAAACAGTCATGACCGGGATCGACACTGCTTAACTTCGGTTATGAAACAAGAAGCGGAGGCTCAGCAGGATTTGGCCGTAAGCAATAAGAGTACAGTATGTTTATTATATGAGTAACAAGGGTAGAGTGGGCAAAAAGTACGACATCGTTCGAAATAAATCCTCACTGGAGAAGGTGTTATAAAAAATTGACATACTAAACTGAACCTTGGAAATTTTGATCGAATTGCCATCTTTTTAAATGAGCGCTCACTTATTAGAAGGTGGATGAATAATGTCTGGAAAATTCATAATCAATAAAATATTTGCACTTTTACAGCCAGACGGCAATTTTTTATTTCTCTCTCTTTCCCTCCCACTTGCTCTTTGAATTTTATCTGGTCATTATTTGGATGGAAAATGTTCCTTTTTGTGGAAGAATTAACTCCAGACTATATAGTAAAATTTGTCTGCTGAACGATAGATCGTAATCAGGTCGTACTCGACAGTAATGGCTGATCCATCTGACATCTGATAAACCAAAAAATACAAAAAACAAATGATATTTTTGGATCGTGAAAAAGCATTATTTAATCAGAACGCTTTTGGTTTTCTGTTTTCAAATAAAGACATGTTGAATATCCCACTAGAGGAAGCAAAACACTTTTTAAATATAAAGTCTTATCAATATAAAGCTTTAAAATCTAAAAAATATGTGATGTTCTGTCTGAAATTTTAGAACGAGAAGTTATCATTTTTTCATCAATTATATTCGAACAGATATCCCCATCTTTATTGTAGTTATCATAAGATTTCGGCCATTGTAGTCTTCGGCCTTTTTTATGTATCTGTCGACACGGGTTCTGAATGTTAGCTAAATAAATAGACACTCGAACAAGGTCTAACAGAGTGACGTATTTTGCAGGTTTTAATAAAATATTCGCAATTACTTCCAACTGCTAACTCTTCCAAAAATGGTATGGTGGGTATTAATTAATTATCTATAGAAATCTACAATTGATATCGGATTTTAGTAATACCTGATTTTTTTTTAGAAACCTTTAATTTATATCAATTATATTTATTAATACGCGTATATCGTTATGAATAAGCGTATGACTAGCAATGAGGATCGAACTCATTACGCAAAAAAAAGAGGAACCAGAATAACATACCAACTAGTACCTCACATCAATACGCCCTTAATTTACGAAGTTTTGGATAGTTTTTGTTTTTTTTACAAGGCCACAAGTATGGTGAATACAGTGAGCATTTAATTCTTTAAGTGAAGACATTATCTCTTTTTGCGGTAGACTGCGCAAGTAACATAACTTACGAGTATCATCATTGAGCATTTTTACGGTCCGATACTTTGCTTTGAGTTGCCCAGGCTACTGGGTGGTTTTTACCGAATCACCATTTCTAGATAAATCGTTAACCGCTTGGGGATACCATCTGCTGTAAGCTTGGATTGGCGGGTAGTGTAATGGATGGGGGTTCGGAATTGTTAATCGGAGAGCCTATTCCTAATTCCCGTTGGGTTCTTTATATTCAGTTACGAGTAAATACTCCTGAGAAATGTATGAATCCACCTCTTCTCCCCTATCTACGGGTTAATAAGTAAGCTATGAATCATTAATACAATTGTAAATAATTGTGTGTGTCCCGTCGTTATCGAAAATGACGATCCATTCTTCATCATTGGCTGACATTTGTCATACTCGAGGTAGCTAATACCTCTTCATGAGACTCCTCAGTCTAAATTCTGGAGTAAAGCTTTTACCACAAGCTGGATATGGGCGTTATCGCCTAAAGAAATAGAGAAACCTGCACAGAAAGAGAAATTGGAGTGATCGAGAGAATATGCAGACCAGCCGTTGCCTTCACTTGGTCTGAAAAGTTGAATTCCAATCGCAATGTTCGAGACGATGACCGGCTGCTCTTGTTGCAGCATCTTGACAAAAACATTATACGTGTTGGTTTCTACATCTGAAAAGATACAGGCTCAAGGCACCATACGTTGAAACACCGGTTCTCGTAAGATAACCGAAGTTAAGAAACGTTCAGCTTGGTCAGTACCTAGATAGGTGACTTAGACAGGTGTTGACTTGGGAATACCAGATGCCTCAATCCTGGATGTGCCGGTGGTGTAGTGGATAATGTTTCAGAATTGTTAATCAGAGAGCCGATTTCCAATTCCAGTTGGGTTCGTTATAGTGAATTTCCAAGCGTAGCTTAGATGTGGCACAAGGCCGAAATTATGGGGCACCCAGTGAGGATCGAACTCACTATTCAGTTGTAATTGTTCTAGACAAGCTTGCTAACCATTACACCGCCTCGAGGTGCCCCAGTTGGGTTCGTCATATTCACTTACGTGTAAATGCCCTTGGAAGATGTATGATTTCGCCTCCTCTCCTCATATATGGGTTAATTATTAAGATTTGTATCAGTAAATCTTATCCCCAACGCAAATTGTTACAATTTAAAATATTTTGTGGCTATTTGATAAGCAGTAATAAACGAATCAATCAATCAGTCTCGAAGATACAGTTTGAATTTGATCTTCATAATTTATTTCCGAGGTTTTATTTTTTACCATCCTAAAAAATGAATTTATCAACAAATGAATCGCTATATTGCTATCCAAGGCTGAAGAGCCTTTCCATGCCCGTTAGCGCAATCATCGATAGCTTCGTCAACTCTGAAGCCTTGGATATACCTGAGGTATTAGCTTTCGGATATTTTCCAACGCTTCTGAACGCTGAGATCGTCTCCCCGGGATGATATGATTAAGGAGCCAACCTCTTGACTAATTAACTAATTGACTATTGTCAGATTTGAATACCGGGTCTCATGGCCAGAAAGCTAAAGATTTAACAATTGGCAGACGCAACCACAAATTTTATCCAAAAGTAATTTTCTACCTGATTAACTTAGTAATCATTACACGACACTGAAGTGCCTATTTTATTTCCTCAGCTTATTATAGTGTTGCCAGGTCACAATTATAGAACCCCTAGTGAGGATCAAACTCTGTATTAATGGTCAACTAGATTTGTTATTAACCATTACCCGACGACGAAACCTCCACATGATATTTACCAATATTATTTTTGTTTTTGCACAATAATGGAGCATCCTGTAAGGATCGAACTCACATTTTAGTAGTCATATTCAATTAGACCAGCTTGTTAAACATTACCCCATACCGAAAAGCTCAGTCGTTATTTTATTTCCCATACGGTGAACACGAGACCACAAGTATAGAGACCCCGATGATGATCGAACTCAGTATTAAAGATAAACCAGATGAGTTCGCGAACCTTTACCAGACGTTGTAGCGCTCGTCGCTGGATTTAGAAACAAGGTTAGAAGTATCTGGCACACAGTGAGAATCGAACTGATTATTAATGATGTCTTTTGAATATCACACCACTATTAGAAGCCCGTTAAATGTTGCGGGAGATGCACACATTTTCTGCATAATGGAAAGAGAGATTAAAAATATTTTTACTTATCTCGTCAAAAATTTAAGAAAAAAAAATATTTTAAATTAATTACCCCCGAAGGAAAAATTTTCACTTGTTAAATTTCTGCAATCCTTTTAATATTCAAACAAACCCTCATTGTTTCGTAATTTAAATTGACTGAAGCGCAATGAATGCATAAATTTTATTGAAGCATTTCCCCTGTTTTTATTCTGTAATTTATGGAACAACTCATTTACACAAGCTCTCAAAACATTAGGTTTTTATTTAAATAATTTTAGGATTGTATTGACTATGTTTTCTGTGCGAATGAAATTCACACTGTCCGTACAGACAAAAATAACGGATTTTTAAAAACATGTACGTATGTACATCTGTGTGTGAATGTGAGTAAATTCGTATCAAATACAGACAAATATGGATAGGAATACGACAGAATGGTGCGATAAAGATAGGAAACAATATCAATCGAACCGCTTTCACTTTTATTAAAGCTTCATCAGAGAATGAGATATAAGAAAAAGAAGAAAGAAATTCAGGTATTTTGGTATTGTTTGATTTTCATTGGTTGATAACTTTTCATGTGCATATGACATTAAAAAAGCATTAATACACACACACACACATACACACACACACACACATATATATATATATATATATATATATATATATATATATATATATAGATATAATATAAAATAATATAACAGGCTCAAACATTAATATTTCCGGATTATAATTAGTTACATTGGAATCGTAATCTCTATTTACATTATTCGGACTATTATCCTCATCTTTGTTGCCATATTTATCACAACATTTCGGCCGTTATACGCTCTGTCTGGCTTTCTTCGGGTGGTTGGAATGTCGAACTGAACTCTTTATTTCGCTCCTGGGGTAGGCTGTTCTAGTTCCATGTCTAATGGATATCAGTTATCAGTTACCTACTGTTAATTCACCTCTTCAAGCTCTCCACTGCCTGGTGTATTGAACTCACATCTCTTTGGGCCCTGCCACTGGACCTAACCAACACTGTACCAATGGTACAGTGTACCATGTGCCATTAAGGACATCTGTGTATGAATTTCTGGGATTTATAAATTTAATGTCTTTATATATGGAGAGAAAAGGTAGATCACCGCCCTCTGTGGGATCAGGTTGAAATCATAAACAACGAACATTGGAAAATTCGTAAACTCAAGGAATCAACACATATGCTAGGCCACAAAATCTCCTGAGCCGACCAAGCATAGAAATGAATACAATATGGGAACCAGTAGTAAAGAGTGCCAGAGAAAATCAATAATAACAACTAAAATTGCAATATGAGATCTGGTAAAAAACATATATGATAATAGCAAAAACAGCAATATTTGCATTGGTAAAAATGGTTGCTGAAGACATTAACAAATTTCACTGAATATGTGGGAGTGACATAGAGCTCTACCTGGATTTCATCCTTTTGGAAATATATATATATATATATATATATATATATATATATATATATATATATATATATATATATATACACTTGTGAGCTTGTTTAAAATATGTTAAAGAAATATAGAAAATATTCCTGACCATAAAATGAAGTCTTCAATACAGCCAGCAAGAAGACTTGGAAGAAATTCCGACAAGAGGTCGTCTTGTCTGAATTTCTTCCAAGTTTTCTTGCTGGCTCCATAGGAGAAACAAGCTCTGGCATACCAGCAGTCATGCTCTCATTAATGACACTTTGCAAGTTCTCTCTGACGCCATCTTGCATTGTTTTTCTTAGTTTTTCACGTAGTATTTTAGACGATAATCTTCGTAGCATGAATAGAAGAGGTGTCGAGAATGTTCCTAATGGATAAGACGCACTTTATTTTAATAGCATTTCAGACGATAATATTTCTTAATGGATCAAACGCATTTTATTTTAATAGTATTTTAGACGATAACGTTCCTAATGGATAAGACACACTTTATTTTAATATTATTTCAGACGATAATATTCCTTGTGGATACGGCGCACTTTATTTTAATAGTATTTCAAATGAGAACGTTCGTAAAGGATTAGAGGTACTTTATTTTAATAGTATTTCATACAATAATATTCTTTGTGGATAGTGAGAGCCTCTCGCTATTCTATTGCTATTTCCATGGAAACGTGACATGGTTTCGTTCTGACTTTTCTACAAATATTTTCATGGCAACTGCTCCGATAAACTTTATTCGCTGGTGCTCGGGCTACGTGAATTTAAGTGTGCTACTAGATTGGCATCGACGTCCCAGCCTTTCAGTGTTGAATTAGTTAAATGTAATCGAAAACTTCTATTCCAACAGTTTCCTCACTCGCACTTCCCGCCGTTTTCCTTCCTTGGGATCTTCCAAAATTTAAATCTAACTTCTTGAACTCCGTTCATCTTTTATCCTTTCCTCGGCCCATACTATAGCCAGTCTTTTCTATCACTTTGACTCTCTGTAACTCCCTGCGTACCAGTGGCGTTTTCCGCCTTGCTTGGGGTGAAATGATTTATTTTTTAAGCGTTCAGGCAAACTATATACCTTAGTGTTATGGGTCCTTACCTATAACTACAGAATGAACTCTTCCTAACACTATGTATACTACACCTCTCCAATTCACTCCAAACCAGACTGACAGTCATACTAACACCTTCAACATCTTGTATTATTATTCTATTATTATTTCTACTCTTGTGTTCGTGTTGTTCTTCCTTGATCCGAACATGGACCATAACAGTGGCGACGAGGATATTGAAGAAACGAATTCTACGCGGAGAATCTAAAAACAAAAAAAACAAAAAAAAAAAACTTTTGGCTATCGGTCGTCCATAACAGAGGCGACGGAGGTATTGAGAAAAAAAAACAAGTTCTACGCGAAGATAAAAAAAAAGAAAAATTTGGGGCGGACACCAACCTTAACAGTGGTAACGAAGACACGAATTTTACCTGTCAGCCAGAACAGAATCGAATTCTACGCAGGAACATTTTTTGTACTAAGGTTCCAGAACAATAGGCGACAAAGACCTGAAGTCTATACTGAGAAAAAAGGAAAAATCGTTATTACGGTGTAAACATGTAAGACTTTAGGCAACCATATTGGAACTAATGAAAATGCAATTCGAGCAGCAACAAAAAAAATGAGGAAATACAGACTAGCCTCGAAGAAAAACAATTAGAAATTCAACAGAAAAACAAAGAAAAACTATTGGAAATTCAACAGAAATACGAAGAAAATCAACTCGAAGTACACGAATTACTACTACGGGTAGTAACAAATAAAGGACAAAATTCTGGAAATGAAGCGGCATTCTCGAAAAATACTATATGGAGTTCTATAAAAGACTTCACTTATGCATCGGACGAACCTTTGCGATTTATTTCAGAAGATATTAAGATTCATATGAGTTTGATTGCGGGAATTGGTCAGACGCGATAAAAGTACGTCTACTACTGAGGAAAATAGGGTCAAGCGAATACACTAAATTCGTAGACTACATCCTATCGAGGAAAATGAATGAGTTGACTTTCAAGGAAGCCGTGAAACTTTTAACGGAATTATTTAGTCCGAACACTTCATTATTCCACGAAAGGTGGAAATGTTTAAATTTAACAAAAAAGGACAGCGAAGGCTATATAACATTCGCTTCCGAAACACTGCGATGGCTTTAAGTTATCTGAACTCAGCCCTGACAATTTTAAATGTGTGATATTCCCCCAAAGCCTGCTTTCGACTAAAGATGCGGAGATCAGACGGAGAATTCTAACAAAACTTGAGAGTGAACGAGAATTGACGCTACAAAAATTGGCTGAGGACTGTCAGAGATGTATAAGCGTAAAAAAGGACTCGAAAGATATTGAAGAGTCTGGCGTCGCTCACATACGAAAAGTACAACGAAAAACACGTTTTTCTCCCTCCTCAAAAACAAACCAAACAAATTATTTTACTACAAAAAGTCAAATGAAACCTCAGAAGAAACTACCACCCAGTCCATGCTATCGCTGTGGGACTTTGCATTGGTACAAAGATTTTCCATACCGCTATAAGACTTGTCTGTCTTGCAATAAAGTGGGACGTAAAAGTTCGCATTGTAGATCAAAGAAAGAAACAAAAGCCGAGTAAGAGTCACTAGAACTGACCAAGCGGACGGGATAAATATACGAAAATACGTACAATTAGAAATGTTAAACAAAAAAAAAATCAGATTATAATTAGATTCCGGATCAGATTTAACGATTATTAGCTTACATACGTGGAAGAAATTAAACAAACCGACCATGTTGAGAACAGATAAAAAAAAACAGGTCGGTAACAGGTTGCAAAATCAAATTTTGGGGAGATTATCACAAATGGGACGTTCAACGGGATGAGCAAGAAATTAAAGATGTATGTTCTAAAAAATACGGAAAATTTATTTGGAACTGACTGGATGCAGAAATTTGGCCTCTGGGATTTACCGATCAATACGTTCTGTCAAAAAGTGGAAAGGTTATCGACCGAGGCAGAGAAATAGAAGGAGAAATTAAAGGACAGTTTCCCCGACGTTTCGGAGGTGTAAAAAAATGGCGGCCAAAATCGCACTAAAAGAAAATGTACAACCCATTTTCAAGAAGAAAAGAAATCTACCTTTCGCATCATTAGAAAAATTGACGATGAGTTGGATAGACTCGTTAAAACCGGTATATAGACAAAGGTGGAATAAGGTCAATGGGCTGCACATACGGTTTACGTGAAAAAGAAATCGGGTGAGATACGAGTATAAGCTGATTTCTCGACGGGATTGAATGCAGCGATTAAGGATTATCACCATCCTCTCCCTAGTCCAGAGGAAGTTTTCACAAAGTTGAACGGAGGAAATTTTTTCTTAATGATAGACTTGAGCGAAGCATACCTACAAGTACCAGTAGATGAGGAAACTGAGGTTGTTGTGCATAAACACACATAAAGGGTTATATAAGTTCCAGAGATTACCATTCGGGATAAGGTCGCGCCGGCGATATTTCAGCAAATAATGGACACTATGCTAGGCGGACTGGATTTCACGATCGCATACCTTGATGACATCCTGATAAATAGCAACAATATTGAACAACACTGGGAACACGTAAGAGGTTTTCAGGCAGATACAAAATTACGGTTTTAAGGTAAAGGAAAATAAACGTGACTTCTTTATGAAGGAGATAAAATATCTGGGCCATATTATTGACGAAGGTAGAAGACCAGACCCAGAAAGAGCCACGGCAATAAAAAAAATGCCGGCTTCAAAACATTTAGCCGAGTTACAAAGCTTCTTGTGCTTAGTAAATTATTATCAAGAATTTTTTTTGTACAAACGACGTTGGTGATTGCTTTGTCTGTTATGACAGTAATTTGACGAATACCGATCTAATTTTTCGGGCGAACATTACTTCCGCCGGCGATAATGCCGATGGCGTAGTACTGTTCGATGTAATTCTATACACTTGCAAAAATTGTTGTAAAGCCTTTTCTGTTGGTACACCATAAGCTTTCCTTAGTACTCTTTTTAATGTATCTACAAACCTCTCCGCTTGCCCCTTTCATCTTCGGTGATATGGCGGGGATTTGATGTGTTTCACCTGAAAAGTTTCACAAAATTCTTGAAAATCTTGTAACCTAGGAGAGAAAGTTTTTTTAAATGTTCAAAAACAACACATCCTATCTGGAGTCAGGTACAATAGAGAAACGAATCGAGAACGTGATTTACATAATTCAGGGTCCGATGTTCTCGCATAAAAGGCACTTAAATCAGATCAGAAAGAGGCTAATAGAGGATTCTAACGGTCTACCTCAGGAAGAAGAGGAAGTAATGGACACAATATTTGATACATTCAATATGCAAAGGCCTCAAGCAATTTCAGAACCGCTGAAATCAAGCAGAAAAAGAAAATTTACAGAGACTTTGATGATTAAAAAATATTAAAATATATATATTTGCGAGAAAAAACTTGGGATGGGGGTGTTATGTGTCCTTACTTATAACTACAGAATGAACTCTTCCTAACAATATGTATACTACGCTTCTCAAGAGAGAGGGACGAATCGAGTCGAGTCGATAGTTCTTCACTCCAAACCAGACTCACAGTCATACTAACAACTTCCATATCTTGTATTATTATTCCGTGTAATATATCTTCGTTATTTCTACTCTTGTGTTCGTGTTGTTCTTCCTTGGTCCTAACCTGGACCATAACACTTAGTTACATCAGTTATATCCTTCACGTCAAAGCCACACACATTACAGTGAACCACCCCAATCTACTTCGTATTTCACTGCTGAGGTGTTCTCCCGAACTGCTTCTCCCCATGAAACGCTACCTTGTGGAAACGACTACCAGAGAATGGTTCCTCGATAACTACAAGCTTAACGCGTAAATTCTTATCGTCTTCACATATCCTCACAAATTCTGCTCCTTATCTCTTACTCTGTAACCCTCTACCTCGAGTGGCTCCTAGGCCTTGTACAATGTGAACATTATGGTAAAAACAAATAAATGAAGCTGATACGAAACGAATGAAATATTAGTTACCTGTTCCTGTTGTTTACTAATGAGATATTCTGTTATTTTGATAACAGGATTATTTTAGTTTATTATTTTTAGTTTTGTGTAGAGAAATACACCCTATTACCATAAGAACGCAATATCTCATTTTAACTAGTGAGAATCAGGCAGTGATGAAAAGGAAAAAGATATACAAAGATACAGTGTTTTATATAATAGAATAGACGCTGAAGTGGTATTCTCAAGTTTCCAATAATAAGCCTTGATTTTTTTTTTTTAAGATAACTTTTATGTGAATAAAGAAAAACGTCATGTCCATCGAAGATTTTCATCACTGAAATAGTTATGGTTAAAGTGTTTGAGAAGATGAGTAAACATTTTTATTCTACGAGCTGTATTGACTAATATTCGCATCCTTGTTTGGATACTAAAATGCAATCAATACAAGGTTCGTGTGTCATTCAACTAAAAGGCTTACTATTAAAATGTCAATAATGAATGAGGGGTGTAGTATGAATAGAAGAGGACGTGGTAATAAAGAAGAAAAAGACGATAACAATTAAGATAACGATTGACTTATTGTTATTTTTATTACATAGTTCTTGTCAACGCGTTTTTCAACCATCTCAAAAGAAGATAATGATAAATACAACAAAAATAAAGATAAGAGCCTAAACATCTATTGTACGCTTGATAAATAACTCATGTTAGAATTTCAAACAATGAGGAATGCAGAGAGTACATTAGACGAAGCGTAATGATAAAACTAAAGTTTAGAATATTAATTTGAAAAATTTATAAAAAGATGTCACTGACTCATCTTTTTATCTTTTAAATCGCTTCACCCCAAGCAAGGAAATGAAGCCACTAAGATGCAAGTGGTTACATTAAGGAGATGGAATGATAAAAAAAGAACAGAAATTAAGAAAACATTGCCTTTTAGATTTTTGAAGATCAAAGTTGACTGGAAAGCAAGAAGCCGGAAGAGATTTCCACAAGCGAGAATTGTGAGAGAAGAAACTCTCAGTATAGAACTTACGGTTACATCTAGCCATTTAAAATGTAAAATGATGAGATATTGCCACCAATCTAATAAGCTTATGTTTATTTCTCTTTTCTTCTATAGTTTTGAATTCTTTGTATTTTGTATCTTGCATTTGAATTTCTTCCATTGCAAGATGATTTCTAAATTGCATAACAAAAGAACTTTCTACAGACTCATGCCAACAATGTAAGAACTTTAAAATAATAACACACTAACTTCAGATTTTCTATTCTTTATTTTTTGAAGTTTATATTTATTTCTAGGCACCACTTTTATTTTATTTTAATCATTTCACGTGAAGTAAGGCAATAAAGCCACTAAGATGCAAGTGGGTTACTGAGTGTGAAAGAATATGAGGAAAAGAAAAACATCAATAAAAGAACAGGATTTAAAAAGACAAAAAGTAATGATTGAAATTTCGTTTATTTTTTTCAAGATCAAAGTTGATTTGAAAGAAAGAAGCCAAAAGAGAGTTGCGCACGTGGGAACTGGGAGATCAGAAACTGTGAGCATAGAACTTACGGTTACATTTAGCCATTTAAAATCTAGTACTACGCTTAAATCCATAAAGTCAGGTACCATAAAGAAAAATTCATTATTATAATTACAATGAAAAGTATTTAAAGAAAAAGCCCCAGGGAAGCTACATTACGACGGTGGGAAACTGACTGAGGCCGAGATGCCATATCCAGACCAGTAACATTGCATATTCTTCTTTGAATTTTATCAAAAATCTCTAAATATACAACAGGAGCAACAGGCCAGATGTAAGATCTAAGAATTTTAATAAGCGATAGACAGTGTGTAGTCTATCGGTTGACGATGATAATCCATTTCTTCCTCATTGAAATGAACTTTGCTATTGGAACGTTTATATTTGTCATACTCGAGATCACTAATGCCCTGCCCACCTCATGAAACTCCTCAGTCTAAATTCGGAGACACAACCTTTTCCAATCTAGCTAGATAGGAGCGTTATTTACTCGGGTGTAAGAAACATGTAGAAAAAAAGAAAAAGATATGTGCAAGAGAATGTGCAGACCAGAAGTAGCACACCCTGTGTCCCAAAATTTGAACTCCAGTCGCACGTAAATTTCCATGTACTAATTAAGTTTATGACATCTGGTATTCTCTGGCGTTTTGCTGACAATTTTCATACCAGCTTACGGTTTATTTGGTACAGCGCGCTTGCTATGTTTTTCAAGTAATTTTCTCCACGGACCCATACGTAACTCTTATTTTATAAAATGAAAAATTCCCACCAGATGTTATGCATTTGGCCGAAAGAAGCTATACGTTTTGACAGGATTAATGAGTTGATGTATCTGTTACTCTCAGAATAGAATCATCAGAATGTTTCTTAGTCGAACCTAAACGGAACATCTAGATGTCGTGTCCCCTCAGGACAGATCATGACTCTCCACAATTTCCTGTCCTTTGCACCTCTTAATAAATGTTGCCATTTTGTTATCTTTCCTAAAACTTGTCCGCCATTAATTTACTCAATCTCTGTAGGTGGTTTATGCGTTGTTTGTCTCTTACCCTCTTGTTTTATGTTTTGTGAGTATCAAATTTTCGAAGCTTTCTTTTATCACTATGTGCCATAGAAACTTCAAATTGTCTCTTCCTCATGTTATGTATAAGTTTCCTTTTTCCTTTCAATTTTCTCGAAAACTTCGTCGTTGTTCATATGATCGATCCATAATATTCTCAGTATCCTCATGTAGAACCACATTTCCGTTGCTTCAGATCTCTTCTCCCTCTGTAAGGACTAGCATTCAATATTATATAATACCGGTTCTTCTAAGACTGATACTAAATAATAGTTACGTGTGTTAAATACTATAAATTTTTGGTTTCTGCACAAACGATCAGGTAATCTGAACAGCGTCCTTAAAATGTATTGCATACTTTCGCTAACATAAAGTTTTTACCGTATCCTTCGAAGTAGATCAAATCGAATATTCAATTCGCAAATTAGTTCGACAATGGTCAGAAAAGCTGAGCACATCCTTTTTTTTTTTGCGTCGGTCTCGGCGTTTGAAAGTATTTCTTTCTTGAAAATAATACCGGAGGTGAAGTTTTCATTCTCAGATGGATTTATAGCAGACATGGCGGTAGCTGTGTCAGGCATTAAGGGCGTTACCAATATAGCCGCAGGGATTGAAAGAATGTTACGTAAGGATTTATTGCATCCTCTCGGAAGTGGACACGTAAAATCAATTAGCAGGTAATTGCGCTCCGATTTCCGAGTTCGTTAAGATGGAAAAAAAAGTAAACAATCCTCAACAGTGAAACCGGTGACATTCTTTGAACGAATGAGAAAAAAAAACAATTAAGTTTTCACTTTAAACAGATTGTTCAAATCAAAAATCATTGTAAGTAGACGAGTTCGTAGAGGTATGGTTCCGTACAAGTCGCGATGTCTTGTAACTTGTCTGACAAATTTCTATCCAAAAATTGATATATTTAATTTTTTAATTCATTACGTGTTTCAAACTAGTTTCATCTTGGTAGCAGAGTTTAGCATTAGAACGAGGAATCTCGTATAGCTTTACGTTAGGCGAAGTATCAACGTTAGTTTTTAAGACAGAAGCATTAATAAGGCTAGGGCTGAGAGCTTAGAGCAGGAATAGCGTTTTTCTTTACGATATGAGTAGGCATAGGTTTGATCTTAGCGTTAAGAGGAGGAATGTCGTTAGGATTAGCGTTAGGTGGAGTAATAGTTTTTACGATAGAAGTAGAATAGGTTAGCGCTTAGCGTTAGGAGGAGGAATAGCGTTAGGCGGAGTAACAGCGTTAGTCTTTACAATAGGAATAAGAATAGGTTAGGGCTCAGTTTTGGAAGTGGGAAGAGTTTTAGTTTTATTCCTAAGTGGAGGAATAACGTTCGTCTTTATGGTCGGAGTATGAATAGGTTAGGGCTTAACGTTAGAAAGAGGAAAAGTGTTAGGCTTTACTATACGAGTAGGAATAGGTTAGATCGATAGAAATTGGGGGAATAGATTTTGGATTAGCCTTAGAAAGAGGAATATGTAAGGCTTAGTGTTAGGAGGAGTAATAGTGTTTGAATTAGCGTTAGGGCTTATGAAGAGGAGGAGGGATATTCATAGGCTTAATGTTAGGCTTATTGTTAACGATATAATTGTAGTTAGGAGTAGTGTTAGTTTTAGTTTTAGTATTAGGGCATATGTTTATGGTCAGGATATAGGTTTATGGTTCAGATACCGACTTAATGCTAATGCTCGTGTTTATAGTTTATGTTTATATTTCGTGTTACAGTGAAAAAAATGTCTTAATCCTAAGGTTATAGTTAAAGGCGTGGTCACGGTTAGAGATACAGTTAACGTTAGTGCTGTGTCTAGGGCACTGGTTCCCTAACTTCTTATATCTGGGCCGCATATTCAAAAACAAATTTTATGCGATAAAATGTCCATTTGAAAAAAAAACTGTGAGAGGATTAAATGGGGGATCATCGTCAGAACATTATCATTGATAACTCTCTCCTTCAATTTGCAGACCCTTGTTACTATATTCTTAATACTTGATATAATGCCAAAAATATTACAAATATAAAACCGGTCAATAATTATTTATAACAATTTATACTGGGACTCATGCATACAATTACAAGTAATCCATAATAATGTTTTACATTTTGAAATCATATTTATTTTTGGCATATGAATTTTTTGAATCTGTTTCTAAATATTTGATTGTCTTTCCATCATTTCACCTCACCTGCTATCCTCTTCTGCCACAACTATGAGGCGCGCCGCGCCGTCTGAGAACCACTGACCTAGCGTCTGAAAAACAGGAACGTGTCAGAGAAAAATAACCTTTAGTGTAATATTACTAAATTAGATATTAAGCATTAAATCACCTTGAAATATTTTAGACAGCTGAATCTTGCTGTCAAGTAGAATCGATATCAAGCTATCAATATTTAAAGAGATTCTGAAACGGAGGAGGTTATAGTGTGTTCCGAAATCTTCGAACTGCTGTTTAAATAATGCTAACAATTAAGATTTCTATAGCGAGCTGCAAGAAATCCTCTAAAGTTAATTCTGTTCTTTTTCAGAGCATCCATGAACCAAGATAGATTAAGAGAGTGAGAATTATGGAATGAAAACTGAAAATGTTGACTTTAAAGATATTAACTGACTAATAAGCAAACAGGGTAGAAACGGTCTTCAGCCTAAACGTTAGTTCACTTAGTCCCACTTGCTTTCTTGCAGTCTTACAGTAATACCGCCTTGAGATATCTCTTGAGGTTATTATATTTTCAACATCTCTCAGTAAACAATTTAAAGGATTATAAGAGATATTAGTCATGTGGAGTAATTTAGTTATATCGATATGCTAAAATGATTTTGTAGTGTTATAATTTTCTTGTAGTGCTATTATGCCATACCTTACAAAGCTCGTTAAAAAATTATAACCCGTACCCAGAAGACAAACAATACAGGTCTTTACTACATCAATACACTTGGTCCAACGATACTTAGGCATTGCAATCCCATCACGGAAGAGAGCGGCGTCCTGGTCCAGCCAAAACACCTCTACAGCACATATGATCTTATCATTGTTTCCAAAATGGAGACCAGGCGGGTGGTATTTGTGTTTAGGAAAGAGGAAGAAGTCAGGTGGAGCTATGTTTGGTTAGTAAGTGAGATGCGGTAGCAATTCAAAGCCTCTGCAACCTGATCAATGTGAACGGGCGCGTTATCTTGGAGCAAGAGCACACCTTCCCAGAGCTTCCCTCTGCGTTTTGTCGTCATTGCTTCCTTCACTTGTCTTAATTCTGACGCATAGTACTGTCCATTAATAGCTTTTCCTTTTTCAAGGTAGTCTATCATGATTAAGCCTTCAGAATCTCCCTGCCCCCCGCAAAAAGCCATTAGCTTGCTAACAGATGTTGCTTACTTGAACTTCTTCGGAGATGGAGAATCAGTGTTTCCACAGTTTGCTATGAATTTTTGATTCAGGTTCGAAGTGGTGAATCCAGGTTTCATATTGAGTTACTAATCTGCGGTGGAAATTCTCAGGATCAGCCTGGAAAATAGTGAAAAGTGTCCAGGAAATGTCAAACCTTTTCAGCTTCTGCTCTGGAGTCCGGATTCTTGGGACAATCTTGCAGATAGCTTGTCCATCCCTAAGATTTTAGTTAAAATAGTATGGACTGAATCAGAACTAATGTCTATGGACTTAGCTATCTACTGTACAGTAAGATGTCTGTCATACAAAATCATCCAGTAAATGGCAATAACTTGTTTATCAGTGATTGAGGATTTGGGGCGACCTGATCGAGTGTCAACTTCTGTGCTGTCCCTGCCCGCTTGATTTCCTCAACCCACTTCTTCACAGTTGAAAGGAAGTGGAGTCCTCGGCAAGTGCCCATACCATGTCCTCATGTATTTCCTTGGGTCTTATACCTTTCTTTTGAAGATACTGCTCGGGCCTCTGTTTTATCCATTTTTAGAATGGTCACACATCTCTCAACTTTCTATAGGCCTCACCTGCACAGAAATTAAGACAGAAATCTTAATTAGTTTTTTCTAGTTTTATAAGAAGGGGTAGTGTTGTTTTTGTTTTTTTAATTGTTGTTTTGTTTTTTTTTCGTTTTTTTAAGGCAAGCAAGTCGGGAGTGCCACTAGCAGGCATGGTGTTACAGAGGATTGAGAACACGAGTAAAGAATGCTGTTTGAGGAAAGGATACAGAGAAGAACGGGGAACAAGCTCAGGGTCACAGATTGCGATTGACATAACACTTGAATATTTGAAGTTTATGTGTGTTGCGACAAGAAATATGTTCAGCTATGGCTCTTCTGTCTGGGTGAGACTGAAAAGGCTCTTCTGTCTGGGTGAGGCTGAAAAGGCTCTTCTGTCTGGGTGAGGCTGAAAAGGCTCTTCTATCTGGGTGAGGCTGAAAAGGCTCTTCTATCTGGGGGAGGCTTAGAATTCTTTGAACGACGCTCGTATTATGTTTCTCAATAAAGCACTAAAGGAAAATCCAAGGGTGTTTATTTTCTGTAGTCTAAGCTTATGCACATTAAAACTATGTTTCTTTGATAACTGCGTTACCACAATTTCGAAATATATTCAAGCAGTGTCATTATATTGTTAAAGTGTAAAATCCCATCAAATAAAATGTAACATATGGCTTACATATATTTTTGTAATACCACATTTCTCTTGAGAAGATTAATCCTATTAATTCTCTGTGCAAATTTTGGAAGTCTTTTAAATCAGAAGAAGCTAACTTTATACAAATAACTTTCTTTTCAGTGTAGGTGAACAGTTATTAAAAACCTTTGAACTAAAAGGCACATGTCAATAAAATGTGTTCTCCACTTATAGCAAGTTTTTTCCAGATTTATTTTAAACTTTGGGCCCTTAGAAATATAAATTCCATACTGGCCATCTCCCAAGCCTCTATTTCCTCCTTGAAAACGATGATATATGGCCTAATATTTTCAGAACAAAACGCATCATTTTGGCAAGTTTACAAACGATATCAAGAAAAAATAACAAAAAAGAATTCGTTCTGTATAAGAACACTACACATGACCACTACACGAGCATGAAACAATTTTTACCCGTTAAATATTTCTACCTATTGAGAAGCTACATAATTTATGTACTGAAATTTAACGTACATTTGTTTTTATATATATTCTGGGAAAATGTAATTATTTCACAACACACTAAAAATTGATCAAAAGGGCAAAAAAGCAAAGTGCAGCTGTCTGTATGTATTTGTGATCTTAAATTATGATATACAAATATATGTTTGATATATATATATATATATATATATATATATATATATATATATATATATTTGTTTATCTTGGATTCAGTCTGGTCTGCCATTACATTAGGCACATTCACTGTTGATAATAACATTCTCACCACAGCTTCAAGGAAAAAAAAAACAATGACAACATTTAGAGAAACCTAAGTCGCTGTAAACAAGCTCAGTGAAATGGAGGAATGGGGGTTCTTCTCGCAATAGTCTGTTGTTTTGGCATAAGGTAGAGGTTCTCGTCATAACGTCTGGAACTTTTCGAAATAATATGAAAATCAAAGATTATTGTGAAGGTGGCGACATTTTTGACGAATAAATCACTTTGATGGAAAGACGAAAGAAAAAAAGGAATGGCGAAGAAATGAAAAACAACAGAATGGAAGAAAAAGTGAACAAAAATATAACAAGGAAAGAAAGAATGAAAGACATGAAGAAGGAACGAGCCAGAAAAAAAAAAGAATGGGGAATGAAAAAGTAACAAAGAATGCAAAACAAGAAGGAATGTATAGCAAAAGAATGAAAAAGGAAAGTGAATTAAAAGGTAAGAGAGAAAGAAGGAAATAGCTATTTAATGAGGGAAAATAAAAGTGAGTTAGAATGATGCACAGAAAGAATGAAAGGCAAGAAGAAAGGATGAGCAACATCAGGAGGAAAAAGTAAGATGAATAAAAAGGTAAGAAAAAAGAATGAAAGACAGGAAGAACGAATTCGTAATACAAGAAGGAAAAGGAAAGGCGTTTGAAGAGGTATGAGGTAAAGAATGGTGGAAAGAATGAACAACACAGGAAAGCAAAACTACAAATAAAAAGTAACAATTAGTTAAATGATTAATGAGAAGAAAAATGAGCAATTCAAGAAGGAAAAAGAAAATTGATATATTTTGATTTTAAGAATATTTTAGACATAATAATAATTTTCTGATACAAGTCTTGCTATTTAACCCATTGCTGGGAGGGGGAAGAAGTGGATTTATACCATTCCCAAGTGTATGTGCACATTAGGTTTACATGAGAGTGAAGAAAGTAGAAACCGGTCCTGTTTGGATGAGATTTAAAAGTAGACATGCGTTTGGTTTCCAGTAAAATAAGAGAAAAACATTTATACGCGTGGGTGTTGTGTGGGTGTCAAAAATGAATACACGGGTTAGTTTAGTACGAGATTCAAGAAGATGGACCAGAATTAGATTTACACGGCAGCCGAGAAGATGGACCAGTGTCTGGTTTGGATTATGTCAAGAGGATAGACATAGGTTTGGCTTGCAGGAAAATAAACAAAAGTTAGATATACCTTTTCTTTGCATGAGAATCGATAAGATAGACCCAAGTCCACTTTTTACGTTAGTCAAGAAGGTAGCAGTTCGCTTTGCACGAGAATCTAAGGTAGACAAACCTGGTTTGCAGGAGAGTCAAAGAGAAAAACCAATGTCCGGTTTACTCGAGATTCAAGAAGGTAGACATAGGTTTGGATTTCAAGAATATAAAAAAATAACAGAATGTACAGGAGATGGTTTGCAGGAATGTTAAAAAAAAATTAGATATAGGTTTTGTTTTCAGGAAATAAAAAAACAGATTTCCGTTTGGTTTGCAGGAGAATCAGAAATGTAAATATACACTGGGTTTGCAAGCGGGTAAAAAGGCTAGACATAGGTTTGTCTTGCGCTACAATCAAAAAGTTAGACACTAGTTACGTTGGCACGAGAATAATAAAGTTTGTTATAGTACAATAAACAGTTGTCCAACTTTAGAGAGGTTTACCCCTCTGCCCGATCGGGCAGCTGGTTTATCCTTGAGCCCAGATAAGGAGCAGTTCTGTGGACTTGGTATAAGCACCATCTTGAGTACGTAATGGTTTCCAGTAAGTAAGAAAAACATTTATACGCGTGGATTGCACGGGTGTCAAAAACGAATACGCAGGTAATAATTGTTTAATGATACAAGTTTTACTATTTAACCCATAGCTGAAAGGAGAAGAGTTGTATTCATGCCTTTCCAAACAGTATTTGTACGTAACGGGAATTGGGACTCGGATCTCCGATTAACAATTCTGAGCCATTATCCATTACATCAACCGCACATCAAAGCTCACAGAAGCTGGTATTTCCAAGCAGTCAACCATCTAGGTACCTACCAGACCACTCGTTGCTTAACTTCGGTGATCATACGGGAACCGGCGTTTTAATGTGATGTGGCCGTAGGCCCTATTAGGAAAGAGAGCCGAAGTACTATGTAATATCAATCATTCTAAATGGTAGTGAATACTGGACATGGTTCTACTGAAGGCAGTTTATAAAATCAAATTTATACGATCATTATTTATCTCTGCCCAGATCAACTCCGTGATAGCTGATTCAAATAGAAACGACCCATTCTTACCTGTCAACGAACAAACTAAATTTGTATAGACTAAAATAGAAACGGTTAATATTTACATATCCACGAACCAAATAACTGTTTATAGGCTCAAATAGAAACCACCAATAGAGATTTCCTAAACGTAACTTAGATTTGACACAAAACCTGAACGTATGCATCACCTAGTAATTGATCTTGCATGACCGGCAGGCAGATTTTTTCCGCAGTAGATTGTCATTTTTTACCGGAGTAGGTTCCCATTTCTTTCTGCGGTAGACCACTGGCCATTCAAGGCTATAAAACCCGGTCTGACCTGCTATTTGATGAAGTGGGGAGAGGATTCATAACTTTCCCAAGGGTATTAGCACGTAAATGAATGTAATGGATTCGTCTGGATTTCGAACTCAATCCGAGCCGCTATCCATTACTCCATATGACACCTCTGGTACAAAAACTTGTTAGCCAGCTCGTCTCGTATAACATTTTATTTGTATAATGGGTTCGATAACTATCCCTAAACCATGGAAATGCTGACTGAATCCAAAATGAATTATCAATATTTACCCGTTCCTGAACCAATTTAGTGATCACAAAGTCAAATAAAATAATAAAATGATAGATTTCTATATTGAAAGACGCAACATGTGCTGAAATGTCGTAAAAGCAACCAAGCCAGTCTTTAAAATTTCGTCATCCTATTGTTGCATTTTATCACTACGCTCTCGCCTCATTGACTTTTTGTTCGATAAAAAGTGTAAAAATGTTAAAATATAAATGAATCATATTTTCGGCTATATCATAACGTATATTCTATTTCGTAGGAAACCACAATTCTACAGAAGCCTCATGATCAGACGGAACTAAAATTTCTAGGACGGATAATGAGGAAGGAGGCCTTGGAAAATCTGATACTCAGAGGACAGATTGATTGCAAGAGGACAGAGGAAAACAGCATAACCTAGCTTGACTAAATGGATAGCAGAACAGGGTGTGGGAGAAATAACAAAAATACAACATTTATCAAGAGCTACAAATGTCAGGAAATTGTGGAGAGCCATGATCGCATGCACCTTGAAGGGGACACGGCACATGAAGAAGAAGAAATTTTCAAATTTATCAGCAGATATTTTGGCAAAAATAGAAAATAATTCCTAAAACTCCAAAACAACAAGCCCGGAAATATATTAAAAAACTGTTAATTATTAAAGAAATATTATTGTCTAACCTATCATAATACCACTATGTTTTTTTGTATGAAAGCAAAAATTCGCTACCCGATATTTAAAAATTTTTTTTTTTGGAAGCCGATTTTTTTTTTCAATAATAATGGGTATAAAGTAATTAATTCCTAAAATGTCGCGAATTCCTTCTAAATGAGGATTTATAGTTGTCCGCTAGAGAGACAACCCAAAAGTATAGAAATTTGCATAAATTAAGTTAAACCAAGTAATCAATTACTCTTGTTCGAGCATTTGGATTTTTTCTGTTTGAACTGCGCGGGAAACTCGATTTATTTGGGAAGATATCGGAAAAATCAAGCATATATATGCATAGAAATGATGAATTAATTAAACGAAAATAGAAAAGGGCGTAAGGCAAATACGTCATCTCGCCTTATTTTTTTAACCGTCATAGCAAGCAAATCGTAAGAGAATTAAAACTTCTACACTGACGGACACTGTTTAGCAACATGGGATATGCAGATAACACCCTGTTGATATCAGATGCCAAAAGAAAACGGCAGGGAGTTCTGGTTCAGAACCTAGTAAAAGGTGGATGGTTCGATTTTTTACAGTTTATCCACCATTTTCAGGCTATTTAAAGCTAGACATTATTTTTTAGTTTGTAAGAATTCTTTTGGAGAAAATAATGGTTTTGTGATACAAATCTTACTAACTAAAATATAGAGGGAAGGGGTGGATTCATACCTTTCCCAAGCTTAGCCGCGCGTAAGTGAACATAGAAAACCCAACTGGAATTGGAACTCGGCTCTGCGACTAACAATTTCGAGCCATTATCCATTACATCGCCCGCATATCCAAGCAGTCACCTATCTAATTACTGACCAGGTCGATGTTGCTTAACATTGCTGATCATACAGGAACCAATGTTTCAACGTGATGTGGTCGTAAGCCAGAGTAAAAGCAATCGAAAAAAAAAGACTAACTAGCAATTGTAATAACACATAATATATGGTGGTTAGCAGGAGAAAAAAAACCAAGGAGCGAGATACGTTTTAGAGATACCAAAATAGAACAAGTACAAATATTTTAGAATATGGAGATTGTGCAGTTTATAAATTTTATATCTAATTCAGATTGTGATTTTTCAAGCGTAGCTTAGATGTGGCACAAGGCCGAAAGTAGGGGGCACCCAGTCAGGATCGAACTCACTAAGTCGTAATTGTTCCAGCGAGATAAGCTTGCTAACAATTACACCGCTTCGAGGTGCCCAACTTATTTTCTAAGCGTAGCTTAGATGTGGTACAAGGCCGAAATTAGGGAGCACCCATTGAGAATCGAACTAACTACACAGTCGTAATTGTTCTAACGAGACAAGCGTGCTAACCACTACACCGCCTCGAGGTGTCTTAGTGATTTTCCAAGCGTAGCATAGATGTGGCACAAGGCCGAAAATAGTGTCAACCCAGTGAGAATCGAACTCACTACTGTCGTAATTGTTTTAGCGATACAAGCTTGCTAACCATTACACCACCTCGAGGTGTCTTAGTGATTTTCCAAACATAGCTTAGATGTATCACAAGGCCGAAATTAGGGGGCACCCAGTGAGAATCGAACTAAGTATTCAGTCGTAATTGTTCTAACGAGACAAGCTTGCTAACCATTACATCACCTCGAGGTGCCCAAATTGATTTTCTAAGCGTAGCTTAGATGTGGCACAAGGCCGAAAGTATGGGGCACTCAGTGAGGATCGACCTCACTATTCTCTCATAACTGTTTTAGCGAGACAAGCTGGCTAATCATTACACCATGCCGAGGTGCCCGTAATCAGATTGTTCATAACTATTTATATAATTCTGTTTATATATATATTTTCTCTTTTTATGTATGTAGGAATACTTTATCCTGTCTGTATCTAAGCATGTCAGTGCTTTTATAATTCAAAGAACTGGAAATGTGAATTGTTCAAGTGCATCTTGCTCTCCAAGAACAGAATATGTCAATCATGGCAAATCTCATACGAATTCACAAAAGCAGGGCGGCATATGTCAACGTTTCTCCACGGCACTCAAAAATGTCATTTGTGTAGTCTGCAACAAGGCTTAAAAGGTAGAATTTGGATTATAAAAAGCAGATGTTGCCACACGATCGGGACATTCCACAAACAGTTGTGATCACGATAGAGAAGTCGCGTTTCGTCTTCGCTGTTTATTGCCGGAAGAATAAACCAGTAGCTGCTCTTCACAGTCATTTCACCGTCCTGGGTAAGACGATAAACTACGTCCAAAAGCAAGGCCTCTGGTCAGAAGGTTTTGAGGAGCGTGGAACCACCTTTTAACTGCTGGTGTTCCTAGGTTCACCCTGATCCGGGGTGATAGCACATGTTAGGTTCCCGGCTATGGGTAAATAGTTAACCCCAAACTGATGCCAAAACAGTATGAAAGAGTAAAAATAGGTTTTAATACAAGAAATATTTTGTAAAAATTATTACCAGCAATAAGTTTTTGAAGAAAAATTATTACCAGCAATACATTTTTTTTAAAAATATTACCAACAATAAAAATTTTGTCGGTATTAAATAACTCATTAAGGTTGATATGCCGTCAAACAAAACAAACTAAACCAAACCAGTCACCTCAGAGAGCGAGGAAGATGTATGGGAAGATTAAGTTAATGTTACATTGGAGGACAATGGAGAAGGAGAATATCTAATAGGATGAAGCAATTAACATAACGCGTTTATGCATATATACCGTGTGCAACACCAAAATTGCCCAAATCGTGTAACATCATAATTGTCCATCCTACAAAATGTTTAATATCTAAAAAACATTAAACTAATTGAGTTTCTTTTTCCAGGTTTTCGGATGGCGTTTAGAATCACAGAAACACATTTGAGTTATTCAGATAGAAAGGGAATAGGTTAAAATTGTTTTGTGTCAGCCCCACTCTCTTCTCAACTGAGCAATTTTGAGAGGAAAATTCATTCAGGCCCTCAGTAATGGTACCAACATTCATACTCTGGGTTACATCTTCAAAGGGCATTCTAGAACCATCAAGCGAACAGTGAATAAGTTTATACAAAAGAGGAAAACTGGGTTAGAAGGCCACAACAGGAAGTTGGATCATCATTTCAAATTAGAGCTAAAGAGATCAATCAGAAGAGATCCAACTTAATCCATAAGAACTTTGGCGGGGCAGAGAGAAGTTTCATCTATGACAGTCCAAAAAGAAGTGGGAACAGACTTGAAAATGAAATCGTACGTGAAACATGTGAGGTATCTTGTTACTCCAAGATAGAAAGTTAGAAGGTTAGAGAGGGCGAAGATCCTCTTGGATAAGTTGGAAAATGATCATGTAATATATATATATATATATATATATATATATATATATATATATATATATCAATTATGTAGTGCGTTTTCAATTTATATAACGTAAATCATTCATACGAAAAACAAATAATGAAGCTAATTATATGGCAAGAATCACTCTCGCAAACAATATTTAATAATGAAATACAATCAACTTCGAATCCGTTAATGAATGGTATGATCCTTGTTTATAAATTCCGGTTTTATCAGGTCTTATTTTTTCTATTAGCCCTGCTTTCAATCGTTTCAATCGACCATCATCAGGTAGACATTTAAGTTTTTTAAATCCAGGTAATAATGAGACATAATAATAACTGATCCAGACACAGTTACCCAAAATAACGATGTAATTATCCTTTTGGATACACCAGTTCAAACTGACAGGGTAATAAAAGCCAATAAACCTGATATTATCATAAAAGACCAAAAATTTAGGAAGTGTATGCTTATTGACATAGCAATGCCATCTGCGACAAACACCTCCATGAAAATGTCCAAATACAAGGACCTGGAGATCGAGATTAACAGGATGTGTGGAATGAAGACTGACACTATAAGAATAGTAATCACAGCTCTGAGTCCCGTCAGAAAAGGAATGGACAATGTTACAAACTGTGTCCCAGGTAGCATCAACATACAAGGTGCCCAGAAGATCGCCCTACTAGGAACCTCCCATATACTAAGAATGCGTGAAAATTAATTATATGTTGTTGTTTTTTTTATTTTATATGTACAAAAAACTACTTTTAGGCCAATTTAAAAAATTACCAGAAGTGACTTTTGAACTGTAGTGTATTATATATATATATATATATATATATATATATATATATATATATATATATATTGAGTCATGTTTCATATAATAATTTAGACAAGTTTTGTCTACTTATTTTCAATTGGATCCTTTCATATTCACGAACAAGCTTTCTAGTGTCATTATTAAAGGAAGAGAGAAAATCGGTAGTTTGATAGATGTTATTTGTTTCTGAATACCTTTTCTGTGTTCGTCTGAAAGTTAATTTTTTTACTTGTGAATTGAAGAACGCTGAGTGAGTAGGTGATTGCTTGACACCGCTTCAGAGGAGGTAGCTATGTATGTCGAGAGTTTTAAGAAATATGTATAAAACTATTAGTGTAGACCTAGATATTTTAAACTATCTATTGTACACATTTTAAAACATTTTTGCAGTATTCATAATTCATTCTTATTTTGGATTTGATTCATTTTTAATATAGATAGCTTCGTAGTTTATGTTTATTATATTCATGGAAAAGTGTAGAATTTTTCGGAATTACGAATGTGGACAGGCTTGCTGTTGTAAATGTTTAGAAATGTTAGAAATATCATTGAAATGAAAAGAATTATGAAAACTTATACAGACTAGCTGGAATAGTCCAGCAGTATGTTGGAAAGAGGCTCGAAATTCGAGAAAGACCGGAGACAAAATTGCATTAGATGAAAACTAATAGAGTATGAAATTGTCGTCACTTAATCTCTGAATAGATAAAACCTGATAAAATGGTCTTCGACAACGAATATATATATATATTGAAGAAGAAGAAGAATGTGGGGGAAAATGTAGGGAATCATTCGATAATTACAAGAAAGCCGAAGAAGGTAAAATTCGAAACGTTATAGCCAACCAACAAAAATGACAAAAATAATTCCAAATATTAAATAAATTTTCTTTTCCCAATACCGTCACGCGATTCACACTATCACCTTTCCTCTACTTTATTACTTTCTTTTGCGGACTGCAACTTAAGCCTGTTTGAGATTATGGCGTTGACTCAATTTAAAATGACCGGCGCACATGAAATGTTCGTAATTTACAATATTTCTTATACAAAGATGATATTTGAACCAGAAAGAGCATTATTGGAAACTGGTTCGTTTCTTCTTAAACCATACTCCCTTAAACCTAGCAACTAATTACACAGGCGAATGAGCATAGAACCACAAACCTGAAATTCTCAAGTATTTAAATAAAGCGAACGTTATTACAACAGTTAAAAGCTTAAGATATTAGATTCTATTCAGTTTCACGCAAACAAAGATTCTTGAGGTCAAATCGATTAAATAATTGTTACTCAGTAAAGATTTAAATTGGAATTAATGCAATAAACTCAAAATATAAGACCAAGCCAGACGTAATGTTCAAATAATTACATTAGGCACCCGTCAGTTGCGGGGGACTTATTCTCTTAATAATGATTCAAGTGCAATATCTTGTCAGCTGCTTCTAGTCTCCTTAGTGAACAAGGCCCATGTAAGTAGATATGGAGGATAAAATTTTACCATGTAGTAGGCATTCGATTGTTAAATCATAATTGATATGCAACCCACTTAAACTGCTCGTGTCAATAAGTGGATGCTCGAAGCTTCGCTTGGCGTCATATTCGGTTATTGGAGACAGCGAAACAGAAAGGCAATTACTTTGTTTGGTGATGAACGGCTTTTATTAAAAATTAATAACCCCTAGCCTCTTTTGCTATGATTAATAACAAGTAGGATTGTTCCTTTTTCTATTTTAGAATAAAAAAAAATCCTATCTTTTCTTGCCAAGGTCTTGTTTATGTCATGTGCATTGCAGTGATTATATAAACGCGTCAATTAGACTCCAAGAGCAATCTTTCCTTCTCAGTTCCTTGCCAAAAAGTATTTTCTGATATTTTATTTTCTGATGTTTTGACGTTATTCCTTTTCTCTGATTAATAATGTAAATGTCGATGGCTTCAACTCACCGCTGATCTTCAAAAGGAGACTGCAGCTACTGAAAACCTAACAGAAGAAGAGAACGGTTGCGAATACCACTTCATAAGAAGCTGACTGGGTTCTGTTTCCGAAAACCGCTTCTTCTCTTATGTGCCTTGTCCCTTCAGGACGTAGGAGATCATGGCCCTCCACTTACTCCTGTTCCTTGTAGCTCTTAATAAATGTTGTCTTTCTGTTATTTCTCCGATACACTGTACCGACATCTACTTGCTCAAGCCTATTAAGTATTCTCAGGCATTGTCTTCCCCTGTCCCTCTATCCGTCTTGTGAATATCAGAATTTCCAAGCCCTCGTATCTCATTACGTGTTCCAGAAATTTCATCTGCCTCTTACGATGTTAAGTATAAGTTTCCTCTTTGTTTCCATTCTCTTTAAGACCTCGCTGTTGCTCACATTTTCGGCCCACGGTATCCTTAGCATCCTTCTGTAGAACCACATTTCTGTTGCTTCGAGTCTCTTCTTCATCTTTGAGGAGATTGTCCAACGTTCGCTGTCATACAGGGGGGCAGATATTACGTAGAAGTTCACTACTCTTTTTTTGTTTCCAAGGAAATTTCCCTGTCATTATATATACACACATACACACACACACACACACACACACATATATATATATATATATATATATATATATATATATATATATATATATATATATATGTTCTTGTCTGTGTTGATATCTATGTATCTATCTATCTCTTCATGTCTGTTCCTACATATATATGGACACACCAAAGTAACTAAGGAACATATGGTGCTTCGTCCTTCCAAAGATTTCAGGGGCGACTTCACCATTTCGGTTCCGTCTAAGGCGGGTGTCGATGAACTGCTGCAGCACTATCATAAGCACATGATTTCCTGCTTGTCTTTTTGTAGTCTTTGCAGATATATCATATTACTTTGTCTCGAATTCAGAAGAGGCGCCAGTCTATCAAAAAGTACGCTGTGGCCTTGAGTACCCCATTTTTTCTCCACAGTGGGACTCTGTACAAATGCCGGAAACCTCAAACTTCCCATCTCCTCATTGGTGGCGGTATTTAAGGTTGGGAAGATACGCTTTTTCATGATGAGTTCGTCCGCGGGTTATAGCCAGATATCCTAAACTGGCATCAAATAGTCGACAGCAGAAGCCACGCAAGAAGCACAATCTATCCTGCAGACTAAGGAGATTATGAGGGTGACTCAAAGCAATCGAGCTGTTACGGGCCGCACAAGCAACCAGTCTTTCTCCAAACAGGGTCTCAACGGTAAACGTGATATGGAGATTGAAGAAATCAGGAATTTCGCTTGGACGACATGGAGTGATACTGATTCAATGAAACTATCACGGAATACCCTGATTGCAATGAAGTCATTGGCAGTATCATTCCTCCAGCGATGCACCTATGATCTCTTACCAAATGCAACCAACCTCAAGTTGTGGGAGTACACTGACACCAGTGTATGCACATCATGTGAAAGGGAACGAGGCACTTATCATAACGGGCTCTCTGCATGCCCCAAATCACTGCAGATATACACGTGGCGTCATAATAAGGTGCTAGAAATGGTCATGGACTTAGTCAGTACACAGTGTGAAGCAGCCAACGAACAACCTGTAACGGCCAGAGAACCTAAGATCCGTTTCCACAAGGAAGGTGAACGCCTGGTCTGGAAGACCCAAATATCGCCCAACGTGACACTACTGAGTAGAAGCCGTAATTGGAGGGTGTTACTTGATCTAAAACACCTTTGCAATTCAGAGAGACACAGACACTGATATTTTAGAGTGGTCTGTTTCAAAGAAGTGTGTCCTCCTTGTAGAATTAACGGTTCCATGGGAGGAGAACAGGCAGGAGGCCCAGGAGCGAAAGTAAAAACAACGATACGAATTGCTGTGATCCGACTGCCTGGACATGTAAGGTGCTACATATTGTGATCGAGTGCCGTGGATTCCTTGGACGGTCAAACGTTTCCTTCCTTTTAAAGGTGGGAATCACACTGCACGGAACCGGAACCGGATTTCACATAATCTCTAGACCACAACTGAACAGGCATCGAGTTGGAACTAGTCAAGATCGAAAATAAACAAAGTTAAATAAAAACCATGCTCGCAACACAATACTGCTTCACAACGTTAAAAATATCAGTTGCAGTTGTAAAAATGATTCGCAAGAGACTGACACTTCTACAAAAACAATACCCTGTCCGGTGGCAAAAACTGGTGGTGCCGTCAATGGTGGCAGTTCCGCCTTAGCCACCCAAACTGTTACCTCCGCTGGTTAGTGGGCTGACGAGGACAAGGCATCGCAGGTGTTCACAAGTTGTATTAAAAGATCCTTCAGCATCTGTCTATATTTCTGAGATGAGGTATTATGTACACTATTTACATTATTAGTTATATTCGGATAACTGATAACTGACATCCGATATGGCACGTGGAACTAGAACAGTCTACCCCAGCGAGTGAAATAAAGGGTTCAGTTCGACATTCCAACCACCTGAAGAAGGCCGGAGCGTACAACGGCCGAAACGTTACAATAAATATAGCGTCAAAGATGAGGAGAATTTCCGAATAATGTAAATAGTGTAAAAATCCTGTTTGTTAATATCTATCTATATATATATACAACTTCTTGTCTGTTCCTTCCTATCTATCTATCTATCTATCTATCTATCTATCTATCTATCTATCTATCTCAAGGGGTTCCTATCCCCAGGCTGCTTATATGTATGAATCTGTCTATTAATCTCAGTTTATATATATATATATATATATATATATATATATGTATATATAAATAAAAAGGAAAGAACAGTAAGATATAAAATCCGGTGTTCTTATAGATATTTTTATTTTTACACAATAGTGCTCTATGTAAATTTAAGTTTACAGAGCATTAATATTATAAATTAATAGATTTAAAATATGTAACTATTAACTGAGACAACGTAAATTAAAAATTGAACCCTCTACCACCCCTTGTCTAGATGAATGGATTTATCGGTAACCTTGGAAACCCTCAAACTATGAATCTTTCCTGTGCCGTTAACAACCGTAAATTTTAAAAAGTAAGTTACTCCAAAATTCGCTTGATGAGGAAATGGAACTAATGTCTTTGGTTTAATAACAAAATTAAATTCAGGGGCTTTAGCTTCCATTTCTGAAACATGGTCATCACTGTGTAGCGGTAAAACCATATTTTAAATCTATTAATTTATAATATATATATATATATATATATATATATATATATATATATATATATATATAGCATCTTAAATATTTTCAGTCAATTTAGTGATTATTCTCTGATACTTGCACTATGCCCTTCTATATGTCTCTAAGTAAATATGCCTATTCGACAGCGTCTAAATTTGGCCCATTGAAAAACTGCTTCTAATCTAGAGATGTCAGAAAGCATCTCTCTCTTTCTATCTCTATCTCTCTCTATCTCTTTATCTATCTATACTACTGTATTCACATCTATCTATCTATCTATCTATCTATCTATCTATCTATCTATCTATCCTGAGTGAGGTTAGAATGACTGGCAGCACGTTTGTCTAACAAGTGTGGATTTTTTAACAAAATTAATCTCACCGAACAAACCCCTCTGATAAAATGTCAAAGAAAGACGATCAAGAAGAAAGACGAGCTGAAGTTATATAACTCGTTTACAGAACAAAACAAACATGAGGAAGCTTTTGATCGCAACCTAAAATATAACTTTCCCAGAAGCAAATGATCCTCAAGCTGACAGCAACATTGCAAATTACTAAGCGCGCTTGGCGAAAAATCACTGACGTTTTCTTTTCTTTAAAACCAATAAAATGTTCTTTGTTAGCAACTAATTAAATTTCGCACTCAGGATGGCTAGCATCCACCAATGAGCTGACCTTTGACCATTCCAATGGTGTCACTCAGGAGAGGCTCAAAGATTAAATCAGGTTCTGTTTGCGTTGGCGGACATTCAATGTAAGAAAAACAGACGAAGAGAGGGTTGTATATATATATATATATATATATATATATATATATATATATATATATAACGTCTCGGGATTTAATGACCTCATCTGGTCTGCCCCGGTCTGGTCAGGAAAAGATTGACGATTGCAGACAAAGCTAAAATTGATTTATGAAGCAGCTGACCTGTAGTAACCTTGATCTCTAACCCGACGTTATGTTGGCCGGGCAGGAGAAGAAACACAATAGGAAAAGAGCTAAGACGGGCGAAGAGAAAGGGTTAGAAAATTTTATATGAAAGTACTACAGGTAAGAATCAGCAGAAGTTTGCATGGACCAAAAAAAGAGTAATGAGAATAGGAAATAAAAAAGATTTGGATGCTGATAAAGGGGAAAATTCACAGCTAAGAAATATCCAAGAATGAAAACGATTGGCTAAAATGGAAGAACAGAATTAAATGAAAGAATTGTATTTAAACTCATCACGTTCTAGACAGAATGGTTATCTTAATGATCATTTTAATAAGGTGCGTGATGAAGCTCGTTGTTTCTTCCGGTTGAAAGTTCGCGTTTGAAAACTGGAAATTACTGTTTAGTCTAAGGTTTGTCTGTTGTGTAGATGATTCAGAGGAATACATAGTGTAACAGAATTAACGTCCCACATAAATTGTCACCTGTGTTGTGCTAATGAACTTAAGAAAGTGGCAATGATGTCTTCATCTAACTAATGGCTTTTTTTCAGATATCAGCAGTTATCATGTTTTGGGTCGGTGCGTTAACTGATGAAACATTTTTTTAAGACTGTCGAATTTGTAATTGCAACACAGAAATCTTTTTAGCCTCATTTTATGTTCGGGATAGGAAATCGACAGTGATATGGGTTGGACATTTCAGGGCCACAAAGTAAACGAGCTCTACCTTGAAGATCTCGAAACGCTCGAACTCCAGAAACACTTCGGTTGATGCAAAACTTTAGAAATCGTTTACAACCGTGTATGGTGAATAGAGGCCATTTGTCATTTAAAAATGTCATTTTTAAAAACAAATGAATAAAAACTATAGCCCTGTGTTCTAGCAACAATGAAATCATTTTTTAATAGCAATTACCTTGGTCTTTTTCTCAAAGTTTAAAATGTGGGGCGTATTGCAACCGCTCCCTGTATTATACATTCAAATATAAAACAACGAAATCGGTCGTTACTCTAAGTTGAATACCATATTGATTCTAGAATGCAGCCACTTACCGCTATTTAACTGATGATTAGGGAAATCTAGATTCATGTCTTTTTGAAGACCATTAGAGAAAAGTGATTTTTGTTTTGCCTTCTTATTTCTTTTCTTAATATTCTTGTTCACCCAATCAAGGCCCAAGTGCAGTTCGAGGTAGAGTGTTATTAAATGAGGTTGTTGTAAAGGCGTATAAAGAGGCAGTCAGGGGTGTATAATATGAGGTTATGTAGGATAGATAACGTTTGACTCTAGACTGGGATGATTTACGATAGCAGTGATTGGAGAAGCATTCTTGCGTCTACAATGTAACAGTTCTGGGGAAGAAGCTGTCTCAGTGGAAATTCCTTATTTCCGAATTCGAAGGGAATGATGATAAATCACTTCTGTGTCCGTGGGGCCTATCTGTAAAGATCTAAATTGGCGGAAGTTAAAAGTGTAGCTCGTCTGAACATTTGGTACAAATTTTAACTATAATCTTTCTCTTCTCATGCCAAGCGTAGTCTAAGGACGATAAAATAAGTAGCTATTATTTTTCATATAAGCTATAAACGAGTTTTTGGACCTTTTGGGTGTCATACTACTGCAGTAATATGATGTCGTGTCAGCCAAATAATAAGACACTTAAATCTTTATTACTTTACATACATTTTTTCACTCCAATATTTCATTAGTTACTCTCGGTCACTCTGTGGTATGCGGTACCACAACACTCTGATTCGACACGTGGACATTACATTCGCTGCTGCACTGTGTTATAGACTGTCCCTTTGGAGCGGATGATTATAGAGGGTGCGTGGATAAATTGTCGTCTAAATTACGCAAAAAAAAAATGAAAAAAAAATAATTTTAACAGATAAATTTACCATAATTACATAAAAATATCTTGAAATGCTAAAGAGTAAATTTGTTCAAGAAAATTGCCATTGGCTGCAATCATGGCCTCCAGACGACTTCATAATCTTCTGCAACTCTTCCGAACGGTTTCCTTGTTTAAGTTTGTAAATTCAACCATAATCCTTGCCTTCAGTTCATCTTTGGTGTTACAAGGAGTGTTATCGGACTCTCGCTCAACTGCAACCCATGCATAATAATCAAGGGGTTTGCAGTCTGGGGAGTAAGTTGGCCAGTATAAGGGGTGATGTTGTCGCAGAAATTGTCTGACAGCCATAACTGGGTTCTGTTGCTTGTGTGGCATGGTGCAGAGTCCTTTTGAAGATCATAGGTTCTTCCATCAGCCATCCTCTTGACCAAAAGCAGGATTGCTTCCTTAAAAGACTTGATTTAGGCCTTCGTGTTGAGCCTGAATCCCTGTGGGAAGATGAAAAGAGACATAACTTTGACATCACTAGTGATCTATCCAAACACCGAAACTCGCTGAAATGTTCGCATTGGAGCTTCCGGTGAGAATGCCAAGCAATACAGCATTCCGTTTCCAAACTTCTGGTGGAGTGAAGTACGCCTTTTTCTCAGAGACAATGTCCAAGTGACCCTACTATACTATGCAGTCGACAAAATCAAAAACAAAGAACACGCATGCGCGAAAATAAAAATATAAAATGGCGACAATTTACTCATCGCATCTGCTATAGTTATCTGTTCAACGGTATTTCGCAACTATGTCCATATCAGGGGCAGCTGTCTCCAAAGATTCACCAGTGCCGACACCTTCACATCATGTCTGGAGGTCGATAGTATATTCAAATTCAATGTACTTTATCTTGTTCGGTGAATTCAGTACTGCGTAAAATTATTAAACGTTTAAATTATTCTATACATCTATAGAATCATTCCTGGGAGGCGCTAAAGAAATGTTAAGAGTGCACATATGATTATGAGCATTACTGTCACATTCATACAAATCTCGCCCAATATAGTCTTTATATTTTTATTCTTTAACGTCTATAATGATATAAGAAGGAGTAATTACTAAGAAAAAAAATGACCAAAGAGTTTGGAGCGTTGCAGAACTAGGATCTGTGCAATTGACTAGGGTTTTATTATTCAGATGAATCATATATGGATCAGAAATTGTCTTCGTGATTAGACAACGATAAATACTCTGAGACTGGGAACACGTGATGTTGTTTTTAGAATCTTTTATCCACCGTCACATCATCGATTTTATTTTGTATTGATTGATTTTTAATATATATTTATTAATATATAGATTAAAGATTTCACTACAAAAAAGAAAAACTGTCCGCCTCTGAAAAAAAGTAGAAAAATAAAGAAAAAAAATCTAGTGTTTATAAATAATAACAAAAAAAAAATGTCGATGCGCAATTATTGTTGATGGTTTAATTTTTGAATATATTTAGCAGACACCGCCTTGCTAAACTTGATGGGATATGAAGCGGAAATATTGTGTTAAGCAGGCTGAAACCAATCCATGTCCAATTTTAGACAGCGTTTGTTCGCTTTTCAAACAATCATATCTTGCCTCTGTGTTTGTTGACCGGGAAGGGAAAAGGTCGACGCAAAGGCGGAAGAGATGAATAGACTTATAGACGGAACTGCGTTGCCCGAGAAGATGAGAGTAAACAAAGTCGACCAGCTAGAAGTCACTAAAAAGATGAAAAAAATGATGCATCAACTCGGAAACCAAGAAATAATACTGCTCACATACACGTAAAAACGCACATATACAACACATAAAAACTCGATACCCGCACTTATACACATACACACGCACAGATTTATAGACACACACACACACACACATTCATGCACTAACGAATACATATACTTTTTTACAGTAAGGTTCACCCTGTACAATGCCTGGGGTCACTAGAGGTAGAAGGTTACGTTAAGGGATATTTTATATGGATAGGAGGGGAAGATGACGGTTAACTCTAGATTTGAACAGGTTACGATTGTAAGAATCGGTGAAAGATCCACTTGGGAATCTATTCCACAGAGCAGTGGTACGCGGGAAGAAGCTGTTTGGGTGGAACTTACTACTCGACGATGGAATACCGAGAGGGTGTGGGTCGTTTGTTACTATGTGGCATGGCGGCTCCTAGCCGTGATGGTTAGCCCTGACGGAACCAAGGAATCTAGTTCGTCCGAGCACTTCCCATGGAAGTAGTGATAGGGTAGTAAGAACCTCGACACATCGCACCTGTCAAAGATAGTTTGGTGGATCGAAAATAATTCTTCTCTTGGAGACGCATTTAGACTCTGTCAAGACTGGAAAATGAAGGTTGGAGAGCTCCGTCCAAATATGGCAAAAGTACTCAATTTGCGATCAGATCTGGCTCTTATAAAGGTAAAGTATGGCATGCGGAATCAGGTACTTACTAGAGTGGTCCAAGGAGCCGATCATTTCACCTGCATCTTAGGTTTACACTTACATATATACGCACATATATATATATGAAAAAAAAACAAGCGCGACACCAAATGTTTAAAGTACCCAAGAATTTAAAGGTTGATTATTCTGCTTCGTTAGAATAATTTTCTCATTTTCTTCTTTTCAACTACACTCTATTGGTTGTTACCTTCAACCTTTTGTACTATAAGGACTTCGTAGAAGAATCCTCGGCTAAGAATCCTTTTTCCGATAGTGCTTACGGTCACATCACATTGAAACATCGATTCCGATACTATCACCGAAATTAAGCAACGTCGAAGCCTAGTCAGTACCTAGATGTGTGACCTCTTTGATATACCAAGTGCTGTAAGCTTGGATGTGCAGGTGGTGTAATAGAAAATGGCTCGAAATTGTTAATCAGAGAGCTGAGTTTCAATTCCAGTTATATTCTCTTACACGCAAATAACATTGGGAAAGGTATGAATCTATTATTAATTAGTAAGATTTTTATCATTAACTCATTATTATCTAGATAATACAATTCTACAACCTAAAAATATTTACTAGCATTAAATAAGCTGCAAAGGATTGATAATCTGTAAAAAATGAATGAATAAATCAATTATTTCTAATTCTTTTAGTTGCTGTGTCCTTAACAAACAAAGCAACAATAATGTTATGACTCGAAGTGCTTTTCCAACAAATTTGAAATTACATCGTCGTCCATAAAAATGTCATGTTATTACAATTAATCTATATAATAAATTCGAATGTCACTGTGTCATACTTTTTCAGCTTTACTCCTAAAGGTCGTGGCCTAACATAACATACCATTTTGGAATCAGGCCGGCTCCGTGAGCAAATTAAAAACATTCCGGGCTCGATGCAGATCCGAAAGTCTGTAATTTTAGATTCCCAAGTTTTCATTACTGCGATTGTTTTCGTATTCCGCTATCATGGCTTCTGCTGATAAAAAAATTAAAGGGACACAACTCTCTAACTTTCAATAGCTCATGTTCAAATGAAGAAATACTGTTCTTAAATTACAATGTTTCAAAATAAAATTGTCCGTGTTTGAACTTTACTCCTGTATCCCAACATATCATACCATTTGGCAAACAAGCCGATTCTGTGAGAAAATTAAAACATTCCTGGCCTGATCTGGCCTCGCAATCCTGAAAGTTTGGATTCTCAAATTTTAATTACTGCAATTGTTTTCGGCGATTTTTTACGCAATTTTTTTCCAT
The DNA here is from genome assembly GCA_964036315.1 of Acanthosepion esculentum. Taxonomy (NCBI): domain Eukaryota; kingdom Metazoa; phylum Mollusca; class Cephalopoda; order Sepiida; family Sepiidae; genus Acanthosepion; species Acanthosepion esculentum. The sequence goes on along the minus strand of OZ038476.1, from coordinate 105,717,624 downwards.
AACAATTGGTATAACTTGGAAATAAATTTGAGAATAATCGAAATTAATTCCGAAATCCAGTGAAAGTCATCAATGAAATAAAATAATATTTTGTAAGGATCTGCATACATCAAATTGTCTTTAAATTAAGTTGCGGCAAAGTAATTATCGCAAAGTTTTAAAAGGTAAGATTAAATCTTAATGCATTACTTAAATACAGCGATCAATTTTGAGATCTTCGGTAATTTATTGTTGTCTATCGCATCTACTCCTCCCTACCTATTGTGTTGAAAACCCAATCAAAAGCCCTCCACAAGAGCTAGATTAAATGCCGATCTATAACTTTAACTAGTAAGATATAAGGTTAAAAGAATAAAATTTTCGGCAAATGTTGTTCAAAATGTTTGCGTAATAAATGATGAGGAAAGAAGTCAAGGGTACTGAACATATAGTCAAAGGCAGACAAAACAAATATTAAGACTCGACTGATATTACGTCCTCTTTCATAAACGAGTAATATTACGCTTAAATATAAAAACAGACTTATTCATGCTATTGTATAATTAATAAATACAGTGTATTAATTGTCCTTAATATAATAGTTTTTAGTGATAACAGACATTCTTAATAAAGTAAACTTGCTAAAACACTTAATTTAAAAATAAAACAATCGATGTATATCGCGACTTATCTTAAAAAATAATAAACACATATGTATTTTAATAATTAAATATTCTGAATGTATAATAATATAATAAAAATTGTAATATAATAAACAAAGAAAAATAAGGGTGTTCCAATAAATTAGACCGGTTTTAAATGTGGATTAATTTTAAGCGTCTAATGATTTCTTTTCTTTTTCTTTCAGGTTTAACTACCTAAGTGTGGCAATTTCAACCATCGTAAGATTAACATTCAAACAACGTGTCATCGAAGCCTATTACGAAAATGGATGTTCAAACAGAAATGCAATGAGAAGTTCCCAGGTCGCATCATCTCTCGAAGCAGTGAAGTCAATCGTGCTACTTGACGCCTTTAGATTTCTTCCGTTGGAGTCATCTCAAAAGTAAGGTCTATGCCAACAAGCCAACAACAATTCAACAGCTGAAGGATGAGATAGTAATATATGTGACCCTTCAAGATGTGGGCAATCATATATCTTACAGAACTCCCTACCTTTCGAAACTCTAAGAATTCTTTTTCCGCATTACTACTCCATTCACCCCGTCTTCTGCCATTCAGTTACACAAATTTGTTATGTAGGTTACTCAATGTTTCCCTCTTACTGTCTTCGGTATGTCTTATGAGTGCCTAATTCTCCAAGAACACTTACCTCATGATGTATCTTCTGCTTTGAAGTGCAAGGGTCAATTTTATTCTAATTTTCCTTAAAGCTTCCTCGTTGATCACATGTTCCGTCTATGGAATTATCAGCACACTTCGATAGAGTCGTATCTTTTTTGCCTTCAACCTACACCTACATGTGAGCAAATTCTTCCCCATTCGCTGACATTTAAGGGAATTTATATTTCATAGCAGTTTAGTACTTTTTTAAAAATCTGTTTGTAACGATTTTCTTTCTATTTCTAAAGACTTTGTTTAGCATTTAGAAGCGATTTTTCGCTATTCCAGTGCAACTTTTGGTGTCGCATTTTCCATCATCTTTTAAAACACGGGAACAAAGTTAAAATCTGATATCATTTGTCAAGGTTCATTTCTATATCTCTCTTTCTCTGTATTAATTCTCGTAGAATTTATTTTAATTTCTAAATTTTTCAGCAGGTAAGCCAGATTAATCTATGAAAATATCCGAAACATAATATATCACAACGCAAAACCAGGAGTGGATAGATCTATCTATCTATCTATCTATCTATCTATCTATCTATCTATCTATCTATCTATCTATCTTAGATTTACTTGTATCCCAACGTTGACAAGATGTAACTCAAGGTCTGTTTCATGTGAGTCACCCGAGATCGTACATCCGGTAAAGGGCCAAAGATTCTATCTATCTATCGATATAGATATATATATATCTCCAAAAACAATGATTGTTGGTTGGATATAACTAGAGTGAAGCTGGTAAAACAAGTGCACATTATAAAGACAAAATTGCCATAAAAGCGCAGAATATAAGCAAAACCTGGCCTGACGTTCCTTCGATTCGAGGGGATATACATCCCCTCGAATCGAAGGATCGTCAGGCCAGGTTCAAATTTTAGTCCTTAAATATGGGTTGGTAATAATTGTTTTTTCCTTCACCGGAAGAGGATCTAATTCGCGCTCCAAATTGGAAATTAAAATTTTTTTGTGTGTGTAGACACCTCGTTATAATCTCGGCCCTTTATTGTTTAATAGTGAACACGGGTTTGCGAATATCAAAATTGCCAGGTTTTCATCTTGGCTCAACTTTTACCCTAACCAAAAATGTAACTCCTACTTTCTTTTGCTATATCCCATGTTATGTGTGGATGAGAACCAATTTCAAATTTCGGACCGAATACTTCACGGTTACATTTTTGGACAGTGAGTAATGTGTGTAAATTTAATATATATATATATATATATATATATATATATATATATATATATATATATATATATATGTGTGTGTGTGTGTGTGTGTGTGTGTGTGTGGTAGTATCCGAAAAAAATTGAAGATGATGAAACAAAGTGGAAAATTTATTAACGATGCGTTTGACCAACGTAAACCCTCTTTGGCTTCCTCAGTTTAGAATAAAAGAAAGACAAAATTGTGTGTGAAGAAAATGTATGTACACACGTGTACATACTTACATATACTGTATATATATATATATATATATATATATATATATAGATAGATAGATAGATAGATAGATAGATAGATAGATAGATAGATAATGGGATGTTGAAAATTATTTACTGAACTGAAATAAGATTCTATGAAAAAATTGCAGTATTTGGTCAATTGTTCACGTGTTGCCAAGGAAGTTGACCCAAATAAACCATCATTATATTACTGGATATTTTATGGGGATTTTGTATGCGTTGTTTGTTATTTAGGCAAATTTCGCAAGCTCTTATATAATTAAGTACAACATAAGTATTGATTTGTTATTCAGATTGTATTTGCCCTAGACGTGTGGCAGATAAAGAGAATGATAAGCTGTGAACAAAATAAAAGCAAATCATTATGGCCGAATCAGGAAAATCGCTTCCTATCTGAAACTGTCCTGTTGAATTCGGATTCACTGTTGGGATTTAAATCGTGCATTTAAAGCCAGACACCATCGTCCGTCTGCCTGAATATTAAATTGCTATTGAGAAATGTGATTTTGTTTTTTTGTAAAACACTGGAAAAAAAATTTGAAAGTTTGGCGATTAAAGAGAAAAGAAAAATTCTTCTCTTGGGAGAAGTAGATGTTCAGTAGTTAATGGTTATATAATATTCTATGCATATGAGGAAAAGAACATAATCCAATATGGCTAACCCCTGAAAGCCAGATGCAAGGCACTTAAAACATATGGGATAGGAACTAACAGGGCGAAGCTCAGAGATACCAAAAATCTGAATGAATAAAATTGACTTAAATGTTTTGTACAGTTGATAGCATCAAGATTGTTCTCAGTAACACACATTTCGCAAAATCCTCTTACTAGATCTTATTTTAAATACTATATTCCCTACGGATGAAGGTGTCCATAGATTCCTTTTCATTATTATTTGTAAATTAATATGACTTCTTGAGAAAGTGGAGTGATTTTCCGTTGTTTTCTTTACGGTTTTTAAGAGAAGATCTCCTCCAAGATTAGCTACCAACCAAGGCTATAGAACAGTGTCTACGCTGCTGTGTAACCTGTAGCCGATGAAGAGGAAGCTAAGTATTTATGCCTTTTACTGGAGTTTTAGTGTGAAAGTGAATGAAACAGACTCCGCTCGTGGAGTTCACTTAAGCGGCGATGACCGTATGCTTCTTGCAAATATCCGATCTAAATAGCTGAATGAATAGAACTTATATATATATATGAGATCTAAACGATTTACCTCGTACAGATGATAATTTAGTCCCTGGGAAAGTGGGAAAGGCGAAAAACCACTTTGCATTGATAAGTCCAGGGAAAAACAATTTGCATTGATAAGTCCTGGTTAAAAACACTTTTGCATTGATAAGTCCATGGAAAAAAAAAACTTCCTCATGGACGAAATTGTCATCTGTGTGAGGTAAATCGTTTGGATTTCATTAATTGTAATTCACTTATATGCTCTATAATAAAAATTGTATTGAGCTCTCTTTTGTGGATCAGTTTTAATAATTTATATTAATAGGATCTACTTCGATTACTTACCCACGGATTCTTTACCTATATATATATATATATATATATATATATATATATGTGTGTGTGTGTGTGTGTGTGTGTGTGTGTGTGTGTGTGTGTGTGTTATGTATTTGGGAAAATAATATCAACATTTATAATCAACGTTTATTCCTTGCGAATCTTCTTGAGATGGTATGATATTGTTAAAATACTTACACACTGAAACTTTTCTCTGACACTTTAACGTGTTGTTTTTTTTATTTTGACTAATGTTTTCAGATGAGGATTGGCAATTGGAGATGAACATACAACATAATCTTTTTATTTTACGAACTCGTATCCCCACTGCGGAACTTCAAAAACCATGGACATTCCGTTCGATCTCAAGTAGATCATTCACCTAATGCTCTGTTATTGTTGGGAGCAGTTTGAGAAGTATTGTGACCAAACTTGAACTTATACATAAAGATGAAATGCATTTCTTCTTTTCTCATATTCAAGATGCAGGGTTTAATTTGAATTATGAAAGAAATTGATACGCAATTAACAAAATGGACACACAAATGATTAGGAATGAGTAAAATATGTTTGTTCAACGATTATAATAAGAGTTAGAACACAAACGACTCGACCACTTAACACTTAACAACCTAATAACTGGAAATAAGGATTGTTATACTTATATATATATATATATATATATATATATATATATATATATATATATATATATATATATATATCCTTTCACCACGAGCATGACAATGAAGCCACTAAGATGCAAGGGCTTACTCAGTGTTAGGGCATTTGAAAACAAAACCTGTTAAGGAGAACGTTAAGAGAACAGAAATTAAGACTGATGATAACTATTGACATTGCATTGAAATTAACATCTAGCCATTTCCAAAGTAAAATGATGAGACCTTGCTGCCAATCGAGTACTGCGCTTAAATTCATAAAGTTTAGGTACCATAGAGTAAAGTTATGTTAGTGGGAAAGTGACTGAAACCGAGAGGCCACGTCAGGACTAATAATATTGCCGATTCTTCTATGAATCACTCTCTCAATCTCTCTCTCTCTCCACACACACACACACACACACACACACACACACACACACACATACAAATATATATATATATATATATATATATATATATATATATATATATATATATATATATATATATGTATATATATATGCATGTAGGAGGCATGGTGGAGTAGTTGGTAGCGACTCGGTTTGAGGAATCGGAGAGCCGAATTCGAATTCCAGTCGAATCCATTACTAATACGTGCTAATATCCTTGGGAAAGGTATTAATCCTCTTCTTCTCCCTCCAGTTATAGCCGTGGATGGCAACTGGTCTAGGAGAAGAAAAACTCTGAATTCAGAACCTGCGGATGGTCGTTTCGGAACCTTGAAGCACGTGGGGTCTCTGTATTCGGCTCTTCAAAGTGTGGTTGGTTCTGCACAAAGCCTTCACCACTATAATCAACTCTTATGTGCTAGTGTCTGGCTGTCGGTTCCTAGGAACTGACCCTCATACGTCGAATACGACGGGAGAGTCCACCGTATGTATGTATGTATGTATGTATGTATTATGCGAATGTGGGAAAGAATAATAATGATAAAAATAATTCACTGAAAAGAACAAAGGAAAGAAATATCCGAACATCCATAAAATATCCGGTATCAAGTTTATATCTCCAATCCAGCGCGCGTAGAGCCAGTAAATTCTCGGGTTCACTGTATTTGATGAATCTCCACTGTAATTCTTTGATTCAGTTTCATATCGTGTTCTGAACCATAATTTTGCGATTCTTAAATCGTCTCTCTATACGAAATGAGCCGAACTTGAAATGGAATCGATTTTCTTTCAATTCAGCAATTGTCGGTTTTTAAATGAGAATAAAACTGAATCGATAATCATTATTTATTAATTTATAAATCCTTTTTAATATAAATTAAGCAGCATAAGCCAGCAAAATTAATTTTCATTTCTTTCACTATAAGGTAATATTAATTATAATATATCGGCACGGCTGTCGAGATTTAGTGTCATTGTGGACTCCATATGTCCTACGCCAGGGCTACATAAAGTTTATGAATTCAGAATTATCCTTTTCTTGGACTGGTAGCCAGTTAAGGATAAAGAAAGCACTTTCTCTTATGATTTGATTCACAGATAGAATCCTTTTTCCAAAGAGGGTTTTTTAGCGAAAGTGAATTTAATGAACTCAACTGAATTCGAACAAAGTTCTCGTTTGAAAATTGGTGTTCTTAAAATGTATTACTAATCGGGCACAACGCGATCATATGCGGCAACCCTACAGGATTGATCTAATTGCATTAAAAACGGTCGGTGTGCGTAAATACTAAAGGATATATACAAATTAGCTTACTATGTCTCAGATTTATAAAATTAGGGCACACATTCTGATAGGAAAGAAAATCCTTCCTGCTAAAATATCATTTTGAATACGTACAAATCACTATTTACATTATTCGAACAATTGCCCTCATCTTTGTTGCCATATTTATCACAATGTTTCGGCCATTGTACATTCCGGCCTTCTTCATGTGTTTGGAATGTCGAACTGAACACTTTATATCGTTCACTGGGGATAAACTGTTCTAGTTCTACGTGCCATGTTTAATGGATGTCAGTTATAAGTTTTCTCCTGTTAATTCCCCTCTCCAAGTTCTCCACTGCCTTAACCGGGTATTGAACTCACACTCTTTGGGTCATGTCACTGTATTTAACCAACGCCTTTATCCACTGTGCCATGTGTCCTTGAGGACACATCGCTCAGTGGATAAAGGCGTTGATTTGGAGAACTTAGAGAGGGGAATTAACAAGAGATAACTGATAACTGACATCCATTAAACATGTCACGTGCAAGTCAATCTTTTAAAAACAATTATTGAATTTGATATTAAGATTGGGAAATACAATACACGTTTACCATTGTTTACATTTAATATTCCGATATGATGAAATTAGGAGGAGTATGTTTCGTCTGATGGGCATAATTAAACATTAGCCTTCCAGTTAATTTAAAATATATCTGAGAATTTTTTCGGAAAAAAACGCACTTCATACGCGATAAAATAGGATAAATTGAATTTGTAAAGAACCTTTTTTTCGGTTTAGTTTTTGCAGATGTGAATTTTGGTAAAATCCCACTACCCAAAACCCCAAGTAATTTTCATATCGATCTTAATTTATGAAACGTATGAAAAAGAAAATATGTTCGGTGACATTTCAGAACTGTCCACTACTCATGTAAATTTTTATAAAAATACGCTGTGGGCGTAATGTTGTGGTAGTGAATATTTGTCAAATACTTCGAAAATGCAGTTTTTCACCGAGATAATCGTAATTCACACTGTCGGAAATTCTAATTTGTCATTAAAAAGAATAAAACTGTGATACATATTTTTATATTTCTTTCAAAATACAGTTTTTCAGTATAAATATTTTTTTTCAGGCATCTATATATTTTGTGATATTAAGGAAGCACTACCTAAAATTGAGTGATTTTTTTTGAGATGGCTTCGTAACAAACTGTACCTAGGAAACCTTGATCTAACCAGATATCGTCTTTTTTTTGCTTTGCTAAATCTGACATTTCAGTATATTTGTACATTTAAGTTTTACTTCTCATGTCAATAAACTGTCAGCATCATCATGGGGTACCATTGTATCATACACCTTCTCGAAGCAGTTTATTCCTTATTTCCTGTTTAGGATTGGTCTTTCACTCGCAGCATCAATTTGCATCTCATTAGAATTATCGCCTTATTTGCAGTGAATTGATGAAAACAAAATATATTGCTACACAAAGTCAATTCTTGCTGATTATAATGTGATGATTTATAGCGAAAGGTTCTATAATTTGCCTTGCATCGTTTGGGGCATAGCTACATTTTTAACGATTATTTGCATTAATTAGTTGATGCAGTGCAACTAATAAAGAATGTCGGATTAAAAATCTTCATATATATATATATATATAAATCAAGCGAGAGAGAGATTTTGTAATTTATTGTGTGTAGGGGGTGCTTAGTTCATATAAATTTCTAGACACATTATATAAACTTACAATTATCATTCATATGTAACTGATACCGTATATCCCGTTGTTAACATATCATATATAATGATTTTTCAATATTGGTGTAACCAGTAAGGAGCTTTATACTGATACTGAAAGTACTTCGTTCTTTTAGGCTTAGCGTCCGATAACTTCATAAAACCCAACCACAGCCAATTAATACAGATAGACATTTACTATTGAAAATATAATTAATAATAACAGTAAATATTTAATAATAGGCCACTCGGTGACTTGGACTTGGTATATATAAAATTGATGGTATCTTCTGGCAAGTGGTCGGAGCGATTGTTTGGTGGTCCGTCTACGAAAATCTAGAATGAAGAGGCTGAAAATTACATCAAGCAGCTAAGTGACTAATTTTATATATGTATTAATTCTCTCTCTGTCTCTCTCTCTCTATCTCTCTCTCTCTCTCTCCCTATATATATATATATATATATATATATATATATATATATATATCTTAAATGCAAATATCAGATTTTTCAATTATTTTTTCAATTAATTTTTCAATTAATTTTCGTCAGATTTTTCAATTAAAGGGGCATAACACTCTAATGTTATGACTTGGAAATCAATTTAGAATTAATCCAAATTAATTGTAAAATCCATCAAAAGTCACCACCGAAATAAAAATAAATGTTTCTACACAAAATAAGGACCTATGTACAAGAAATTGTCTTTAAATTAATGGCGGGAGAAGAATTATCATTAAACTTTTAAAAGGTAAGCTTAAATATTAATGAAATACTTAAATGCAGCGGGCAATTTTGAGTGCTTCTGATCAATTTTCAGTTCAATTTTGACTTCTTCTTTATTGTTGTCTATCGCATAGGGTAGTAGTATGCCTCGCAAAAATAAATCTCCGCCAAGGACCAGATTCAATCAAAGAATCCATGGCTGCAACGAGGAAAAGAAAGTCCGGTGCAAATAAAAAGCCAGATCAAACGGCTGCTAGGAGAGATTCCAATGCTGAGAATACGCAAAGGCTTAGGCGCTCTCAAACTCCTGAATAACACGAAAGCCCAATCAAGACCCCTCCCCCCGCAGGAGCTCATTTAAATGCTGCCCAAATGGCCGGCTTTTAAGCTAGTATATATATATATATATATATATATATATATATATATATATGTGTGTGTGTGTGTGTGTGTGTGTGTGTGTGTGTGTGTGTGTTTGTGTATGTATATATATATATATATATGTGTGTGTGTGTGTGTGTATATATGTGTGTGTGTGTAAGCCTTTAATATGCAGTAATGTTTTATATTATTTTTGTACAGTTAGCTTGTTTTGAATATTACATGCTTAACTACTCTAAAACGTTTTTCTGAATATGCGCATCTGAAATGGGTCCGTGAACTGACCCTACTGAAGTTATTAGATTAATATGAATATGTGACTTTTATGTCCTCACATATGCTACTCTTATTTGAAAGCAAGATGTAAAGAAAACAGCAAAAAAAGGAAAGAAAGGGAAATAAAAAATAAGAAAGAAACTGAACTCTCAGAATTGTTTCGCTCTTGTAATGAAAAAAGATCAAGCAAGAGAAAGAGAAGAGATTGAAGGAGAGAATCAGTGAGAAAATGACAGAAAAATCAAACATCAAATAATCAGAGGAATCTTGTATGAACTGGTTATACTTAGAAAACAATGACGCTCTTTCTACATTTATTGACAACTTATATTACACAAGAGATTTTGGCGGCACACTTGCCTGAGTACTTCCTTATATGCAGGAGGGAAGGTAATTCTGTAATTAAATAATACATTCCCGACATTTGCATCTGACAGAATGACAGGAAACTCAACATATACATGGTGTGATATCGGCATTTTATATTTTTAATTCCGTGCATACGCGTGTTTTGTTTCGATTTTGCCGACGGCACAGTATCGTAAGGTCAGTTGGACACCGTCTGTAAGAGAAAGTGGGTCATGGCGCAATTCACTCCGCCAGAAATTTGGAAACGGCATATTGTACTGCTTGGCATTCGCACCGGAAGCTTCAATACGAACATTTCAGAGTGTTTGGGTGTCAATCTGATGCCAGTGCAGAGAATTCGTGTTTGGATTGGTCATTCGTGATGGCAACGTTATGCCTCAACTTATCTTCCCACATGGCCTCAGACTCAAAACAGAGGTTTACATTAAGTACCTTGAGGAGGTATTACTACCGTGGGTGAAGAAAGTGTTTACCGGAAGACACTATGTCTGACAACAGGATTCTGCACGATGCCACACAAACAGGAGAACTCAATCATGGCTGTCAGACAATTTTTGCGGCCACATCACCTCTTAAATCTGGCCACACAACTCCACAGATTGCAATTCCCTTGCTTATTACGTGTGGAACGCAGTTGAACGAGAGACAAAAGCCAAAAGATGAACCGAAAGCAAATATTAAGGCAGCATTCACCTACTTGAAGACAGAGACCGTCCAGATGTGTTGCAGAAGATTTCGAAGTCCTTTGGATGTTGTTGTTGAATCCAATGGCAATTTTATTGAATGAATTTACTCTTTAGTATTTCAAGATATTTTTGTGCAATTTTGGTAAATATATCTGTTAAAATGAGATGTCAGTGTCATTTGAATTTTTGCGTAATTTAGACGACAATTTATCCATTTAACCCTGTTTGTCAAACTTTTTGTTCTCCATATAACGACATCTTTGGTCAAAAGTTTCAAAGATGTCACTTCATAGCTCTTCTCAGATTGCTTTACTTGTTATTTTTAAATTCCTTTGACTCTTGTGTAAAGATAGTGGGAAGGTTTCCTGTTGCCTTCTCCACGATTTTGAATTGTGAGTTGTTCTCTAAGACTTGTGACCATCCAAGACTAAAGAACCCAGTGTACGTTTCTATTTATCAGGTGGGGTGTAGAATATAGCTAACTGCCTGTCCCAAAGCCGAAAGCAAATGCAAAAGAGTGAACCTGAATTTAAAATCGGCTCTCCGATTTTGCTATCCACGTTAATATGCATAACACTACTCAAAGGTTAAAATATTCAAACATAAAACAAGCGTGAAGAGCCAGCAGAATCCGCTGTGTTGCTGTTCTGGATTCTGATGCATGCAGGTTTGTGCGAGACAGAGTCGTTGGCCCCACGACTACACGGTTTCGAATTAAGAGATTTCTTTCTCAAGGGGTTACCAACCAAAGCTATAAATTCGAGACTGTCCTGGTATTTATATCATAGTCGATGAATGAGGGACGAAAACAAACTGATAACAGAGAGATTATATATACTCTACAATGAAGTTTCCAAACCAAACTTCTCATGTTCGAATTCAGAGTTTTTTTCTCCCAGTCATCTACGGCTAATGCTTAGTCTGCTCTTCTATTTAACCCATAACTGAGAGGAAAAGCGATGGATATACAACCTTTTCAAGGGTACTTGTCCAAATACTTTCCGCTATGGTACATAGACGTTATGGATTTAAGCACAGTACTAGATTGGCGGAAAGGTCTCATTATTATACTGCTGCAATGGCTACATGTAACCATAAGATATGTGCTAAAGGTTTCTTCTATCTCACTTGTGGAACTTTCCGGTTTCTTGCTTCCCAGTCAACTTTGCTCTTCTAAAAATTTCTTCTAACCCATGCAAGTAATTAACGGCATCTTAATTCCTGTCTCACGGACGAGGAGACATGTCACTCCTTGCTTAATATTCGTCTAGGAAACCACGTGAAAAAAGTACATCATCGCTAGTCTTATTTGTTTGTATCTATTTGAATTTTCCTAATTTTATTTACCTATTCCTTTTTTTGTTGGTACTAATCCTTTTTTTTTTTCACTTTTTTTCTCTTTTTTAATTAGATTGATTTTAGTCTTTCCCCTTTTTGAAAACTTTGTTTGAACAATAGTTCTTCGATAGTTTTTCTCTTCTGGCTCAGACAAGTATTGGACGTTATCTTTATTCCTGGCTCACTGACGAAGTGCATATTAACACTTAAACTAAGTTGAAACTTTATATTTCAGTTTCAGCTCTGAATGCCACGTACGTTATTCATGGACTTCTTGTATGCTGCTTGATTGTCTTTTTATTGTTTATTTGTGTTTTTCTCTGTGTGTCTGTGTAATAGGAGTAGATAGGCTTTCCTATCGCCCGGTAAATACCTCTCCCTCTTCTCTTGAACAGGAGTAGAGGCTCATCCCTTGTTTCCTGTTTAGAACGGGTTTCCCGGATCCTTTCCTTTTCTCGGGCCTTTCCTTTTTCTACCGTCCTAGCAGACTCCTACCAATCTTCGACAAAATCTTTGAAACTTTAATCAACACCGTAGTGGTTAAGCAACTTACATCCTATGATCTACACTCTGACAAACAATATGGTTCCCGCTTTGCTCGGTCTACCAACTGAATAACTATACCAAGCACATGGCAATAACCACTGTGGCTCTAGATATCTCTAAGTCGTTTGATAGGATTTGGCATGCCGGCCTTCTTCTTAAGTTTCAGGGATACGGTAAAACAGGATGATTACTTGACTTAATCCAATCATTCCTCTCAAACCGTGAAATGAAAGTCGTCCTAAAAGCGTTCTCCTCCAGTTCCTTTCATACAAACGCTGGTGTTCCCAAGGGTCTATCCTGTTTCTGATCTTTATCAACTATCCTGATGCCATCAATTCCCAAATAGGCATCTACGCAGACGACACTACTATTTACTCCTGTCTCAGTAGTAAATACGGCATTGCTGACAAAGTTAACCTGTTCGTTGGTCTCGAAAATGACCTTCAATCTGTGGTTGACTGGGGCAAGAAATGGCTTTTGAACTTTAATGCCTCCAAAACAAAACATCTCTCATTTACCTACCAAAGATAACCTCCCTGCCTCCTATCAACATGGCTGATGCTCAACTCCATGAGAGTGTCTCTCTTCGCCTGCTTGGTCTCATGTTTTCCACTGACCGGAGGTGGAACAACTACATTGAATCAATAGCTTCATCTACCCCTAGGAAACTTGGATCTGTGTCGCGCCAGAAGATTTTTCTCGCCTGAGTCCATCCTTCAATCTACAAATCTACCATTCGTCCTTGCATTGAATACTGTTGCCATATATCTTTTGATGCCCTCGCTGTTCATTTCGAGGTCCCGAGAAAATCCAGAGATGGATATGCAGTGTGATAGGTCTTGATCTGGCATCTCGTCTACAGTCACTTTCTCACAGACTTGTTGTGTCTTCCCTCTGTCTTTTCTACAAATATTTTCATGACAACGGCTCTGACGAGCTACTTTCACTGGTACCCCAACTGCATGAATTTAAGCGTGCTACTAAGGTCCCACCTTTTCACTGTCGAAACAGTTAAATGTAACTGCCTCTTCTTCTCCAACAGCTTCTTCACTCGCACTTTCCGACAGTGGAACTCCCTTCCTCCTACGTGCTTCCCTGATAGTTACAATATTCAAATGTATTGTCAATCGACATCTTCTGATGGCGTGATCCTGATCACCGTCCTTCTCTATATCCTTTCCGCAAACACCCCTCTTTACACCATCTCTCACTCTCTGTAACCCCTTGCGTGCTGGTGGCACTCCCACCTTGATTGGGGTGAAATGCTTAAAAAATTACCTTCTCTCTTCTTAATTCTTGTTCTTTTATTTTCCTCTTTCATTAATAGCAGTGTTTCTCATATTCTCTAACACCCAGTAACCCATTGCGCAAGAGTTATTTAATTGCTTTGCTTGCGGTGAAATGATTAAAAGAAATACGAAAGCAACAGACTTGGAGGGGTTTTGAACTCATCACGGCAATCTTACTCTCAGCACCGCTAACCTTCGATTGCATCACTAAATAGATTTTGTGCCAGAAAAAAAAATCGTATATATTCATATATGCGGCTACCGTAGTGCGATGATTAGCAAGATGATGTCACAAACCACTTGGCTAGTTCTTTTAACCGTAATTTTTAGTCAGGTTCATTTGTTAGTTGAGTGGACGGGAGTCGATTTTTCGTCCTTCCAAAAGGCTATGATTTGGCACAAGTAATTACTTGTGTTTATATATATAAAAATCTACAAATTTTAAATGCTCCATTTTTTTGTTGTCTTTGTCCTATCAATGCTGAATACAAGTGTAACTCCAAATGAATAGCAAGTAATGAATCAATCTCCTTTTAAAAATTACAACTTATTTACAAAAAATATCCTTTGAAGTTGTGTGTGTATGTATGTGTGTGTGTGTGAGTGTGTGTGTGTGTGTGTGTGTTTCCTATTGCTATAAATGTTATTTTTAGTGGGTGAGACATTTTTGAGTTGATATCCGTGTTCTATAGCCGAAACAAGCCGTTACCAGTCTTGACAATGGAGGAAAAGACAGAGTAACGTTTGAATTACTTATTTACGGAATGCGTGTTTTTCGTTGGGGCTTCTACAGATCTATATCTTCTAACTCCAGTTTCGTACCCGAGGCGTAAACAACAGTAATTTTTTAATTATTTTTTATCCGACATTATTCCTAATACTACAAACGTTACTTTTCAAGTCTAATGTTGTGTGGAAAATCACAGGAAAATAGTAACTACTGCTTCCTTTTTACCTGTACCAAAATATACATTTCAGAAAAGTGTTAATATAGTAATTGTAAATGCAATCCCTGAGCTGGTCATTGGAAAGACGACAAGCAACAACTGAGCAGTATTAAAATAAGAACTAGACGAGAGATACTTGGACATAGGCACCGGACTGAAAAAGCTTAAATTAAATAAAATTCTCTGTAGGTTACGCGAAACATCAAACACCTGATAAAAGGCCGAAACGTGGGGATAACAACGACAGGGATTAGAACAATAGTCCGCGTGTAAGAAATAAGAGGAAAACAAAAAAGACTATAAATTATATATATAATATATATATATATATATATATATATACATAATATATATATAATATGTATACAATATTGATGTATATATTATGTATGTATTATATAATATATATTATGTATATATTATATATAATATATGATATATATAATATATATATAATATATATATATATAATATATAATATGTATATATTTAATATATATAGAATATATACATCATATATATTCAATATATACACATATTATATATAATATATATATATATATATATAATATATAATATATACATAATATATATATATATATATATATAATATTATAAATTAATATGGTCTTTTCGCTACACAGGAATGATCATGTTTCAAAAACCGAAACTAAAAATTTCAAATTTAATTATATAATTAAATTAAAAGCATTAGTTATATTTCATCCACAAGATGAAACAGAAATAATGCTTTTTAATTTAATTACATAATTAAATTTGAACTTTTTAGCTCCGGTTTTTGAAACATGATAATTCCTGTGTTGCGAAGAATCCATACTTTACAGCAGGTAATTTATAATATTTATGCTCTGTAAATTTACATTCACGACTGTTTTGTAAAAATAAAAATATCAATAAGAACACTGGATTATATATCTTACTGTTCTTTCTTTTTATTATATATATATATATATATATATATATATATATATATATATATATATATATATATATATATATATATATAATATGTATATGGAATTTTCAAACACATCTCTGTCCTTTTTTAACGGGACGACAAAATAACAAAGAAGTGGCACTCACTCTTGCGGGTAATTTTTTTCCTGTTGACATTTTATTCTTCATGAGTTGTATTGCTGTAGTTTGCTACGATTAGGGTTGTGGGGAGTTTATAGATGATCCTGTGTGGACACGGTATTCTCTGAGTACACCTAAATTTCTGTTCAATTCTTTTATATGTGATTCTATTTTGAAAATATGTTTTAACTACGATTTACGCATTTCTTGTTGGCTCTTAAATGAAAACGCTAAAATCACGCATTTGATGTTATTAATAATATATCATAATATCAGAATGTTGGTTTAGTTATATATTATGATGCGGTTACATTTACTTTAATTTTAAAAAAATTAAAAATTATATTTGGCAATTAAAATAAAGTTAGATTATCCACAAACTAGTTAGATTATTCACCAATTCCAGCAATAAGGAAGTATTTGATAAAGCTAAAATTAAACTTATAGAGGCTTTAGAACTAAGCCATCATAAAGTAAATAATTTTAGAAATAAAAAAGAAGATAAAAATAAGCAGAAACAAAGCAAACACAATTTCAAAAATAATATCGGCTGTACATTAATTCATAAACACTAAACATTCAGCAACACTAAAAAATATTAAAAACAAACAGTGTTAGATCATCTATAGCTGCGTTAGCATTATAGATACATCCATCTCCCATCATAACAACATTATATTAAACAAACAAATTTCCAACAAAGAAAACGGAAATTCCTCTATAAATAAATGCAACCACCGAAAAGAATATGATCTGTCCATTAAACGATCAATGTATGAGCAATAATATTGTATATGAAGCGAACATACATTCCGGTAACGAAGTTAAATTTTATTTACATTCCACGGAAGATCCTTGGAAATTTCGTTTTTACCATCACCATAAATAATTTAAAATGCCAAAACAACACTGCTCTCTCCAAATATTTCTGGTAATTAAAGAATAAGGGCACCTCATTATCAATCAAATGGGCAATTGTATCTAGGGCTATGGCTTATAACGGTAAAGGAAACAAATGCATTCTATACCTAGTTGAAAATTTGGTTATCTTAAAACACTTAAATAACAAAAGCATATTAAGCAAAAGAAACGAATCGATGGTTAAATCTAAGCATAAAGATAAACATCTGCTTAAATACATTGATCCTGATAAAATTTAAATTTTTCGTTCTTAATTTTTACTTTTTAATGTGAAGCACTATTTATTTATTTGAATACAAATTTGTTTTTTGTTAGTATTAGAAGAAGTAATCTCCCTTAAGGTGAACATTTTCAAAAATTTAAAATATAAATATTGTCTACTAAATTATAATTATTAGTTTCTTTTTTTACATACATATACAGAGCGGCCCTATTATAAATGCCCTTCGGTTTTAGTTCCAACACCCCATCTCCCCCACCCCTTGTATTTTCCCTTCCCTCTCTCATATTCTGATCTTTAAGATTATATCGTCTATTGTGTGTGTATGTCACCACAAAATGTATACTCTTTTCTGGTGTATCTTTAATGTATTAGACATCCAAGAATATTCATATTTCCCTGACTTAAACCGTCTTTGACTCCGCTCTTTAAAACTTCTCTCAGTTAAATTTTAATCCCCCCTTCCTATTTAGACCTTCCTGTTCTCTCGTCTGTTACCGCTCCCTATAGCTTTAATTTACTCTAGCATTTATCCAACACTCTCATACATACACTCTCACTACATTTATTTTTTTTTAGTTGTTTTTTCTGTTTTCTTTTTGAATTTTTAGGTCCGATGAATTGGATCGTGTATATATATATATATATATATATATATATATATATATATATATATATATATATATATATATATATATAAAGTATAAAAGTAAACGCGAAGTTGTAGGAAGAACTTCAATAAAGAGTTATAGAATAATCAAAAGTTAACAAAATAAGGAAGGCATGCTTGAAGTCGAAAGTTATGTTCGTATAGAAAAGAACAAGGAAAATGTGCTAGAAATTAAAAAAGAGTCAAAGTTAAACAACAATAACGACAGAATACAGTAATATTAAAATATAGTAAAAGTTGTAACTTTTAAAATGAGTTAATGATGGAAAAAGAAAAAGTCAAAAACACGTCCAGAAAAGCAAGATGAAAATAAAGAATTTACACGGATGGGAATAAGAAAGCAGCATAATAATAATAATAATAATGATGATAATAATAATAATAATAATAATAATAATAATAATAATAAGAAGAAGAAGAAGAAGAAGAAGAAGAAGAAGAAGAAGAAGAAGAAGAAGAAGAAGAAGAAGAAGAAGAAGAAGAATGTTAAAGGTCAAAAGGAAAATGTCAACGAAATAAGACGAAGAATAAAAATTTAAAAAAAACGGGAAGATAGAATAGAAAATCACAAGAACAAGAGAAGAAAGAATACCGGGAAGATGAAAATGAAGCAGAAGAATAAAGTAAAAGATTATGATCAAAATGAAGAATAAAAATACAAAGATGATGAAAAAGAAGATAAAGAAGTAAGAAAGAAAATGAAAAATATGAATAAAAAAGTTGAATAGGAAAAAGAACACAAAGAAGGCAATAACAAGACGAAGCAAAGAAAAAAACATGAAGGTCAGTCGCGAGATAAAGGAGAGAATAAGGTAAGGAAGAAAATGAAAAGAAAGGAGATTAGGAATGAAAAAGAAAATGAAGGAAAAAAGACAAATAAGAAAAACAGCGAAGAAGAAAATCAGTTGGATAAGAAACAAGAAGACGTAAATAAATCGAAGAAAAAAACGAGAAAAGAGAAAGAAGAAAAAGGTGGTATGATCAGGATAAAAGAATCAAGTGATGAAAATTAAGAGAGATAAGATAAGAGAAAGAATAAAGAAGAAAATAAGGGTGAGAAGAAGAAAGAATAGAGGAAGTTTAGAAAGGAAGAAAAAATCATTTGTATACAGTAGAGAAAGAAGATAAAAAGAAAATGACGAAGAAGATAAACTGTAAATGAAAAGAGAAAGAGGATAAGAAGATGAAAATAAAATAAGGTAAAGAAAAAGAACAGAAGGAAACGACGAAGAAAAGTAAAGTGAAGAAAAAGATGAAGAATATGAAGAAAAATAAGTTGAAGACGAAAAAGGAAAGATGAAGAAGCGAATAAAGTGAGGAAGAAAAGGGGAAGAAGATCAATGTCAAAAATAAACAAGAGGAAGAAAAGGAATATAACTGAATATTGAATAAGAAAGAAACGTATGAAAAGGATGAAAAGAAGATAATAAAGGAAATGTGAAAAAGGAGGATAAAATTGAACAAAAGTGAAAGAAAATAATGAAAATAAAACACTATAGTAAGAATGAAAACCCGAAAACAAAAAAGAGGAGTTAAAGGGAGACTGTGTAAATGCCAGAATAAGAAATAATGAAAGAAAAAAGATAAAGAAAGGACAAAAATAAAGAGAAAAAACAAAACAATGCATAAAACGAGACAGAGAAATGGCGACATTCAAGAATGTTCCAGGAATATTTCTACAAGAACAGAATGAATGGCAGATGAAAATTATAGACGAATAGATACGAAAAAAAAAACTTATAAAACTGGTTATACCATAAAAGAAAAAACAACAACATTTCTTTACACTTCGATATGCGAAATCTTTTCTTCGAATTTCTTTCAGATTTTCGTTTTATTTTTGACTTCGATTTATTTTCCATCAGAAGAAAACAAAAGCCTCTCCTGAAATAGAAACTCACAGAATGGCGTCCAGGAACAAAAAGACGCGAAATGCTGACAATAGCCATGACAATGGTGATCGCATTTAAGTTTATTTCTGCTGTGAGCCATTCGTCAACACAGTGATTTATTTATACGCTTTCATGTGAAAATTGCTCTGATGCTCTGCATATATATATATATATATATATATATATATATATATATATATATATATATATATGTGTGTGTGTGTGTGTGTGTGTGTGTGTGTGTGTGTGTGTGTGTGTGAATTATTTTCCGATAGAGTGTATCTGGAAAGGAACAAAATGAATAAAAAGACAAGAGGAAAAACTATTCTTAGCCGACGCGTTTCGTCCGCTGAGGGATTTTATCAAGGCAAATGTAGAATTTATTTTGTTGCGTGTTTATCTACAAGAGCAAGGATGTCATTGGATTATCAAGGCTTTTAAATTAACCAGAGTTTGAATTATGCCACTTTGTGTCCTGCATATATTTTGACTGAACTTTCAACCACCTGATGGACATTCATGAACTTTCTCAAATTTTGAAACCTTGATAAACAAATGACATCCATGATCTTGCATATAAACACGAGCAACGCGTCGGCTAAGAATATTTTCCCTTGTCTTTTTATTCACACACACACGCATATATATATATATATATATATATATATATATATATATATATATATATATATATATATATATATATATATATATGCCGTCGTATTCGACCACCCTCCAACAGTTTTGAATTCAGAGTTGCTATTTACCCATAGCTAAAAGGAGAATAAGAAGATTAATACCTTTCCGTCAGTAGATGTAATGAATTCGACTGGAATTCTAACTCGACTCTCCGATTCCTATCCACTAATATATATATATAGCGAGCCGCTATCCACTAATATATATATAGCGAGCCGTTATCCACTAATATATGTATATATAAAAATATATATATATATATATGTGTGTGTGTGTGTGTGTGTGTGTGTGTGTGTGTGTGTGTGGATGCTTGTTTTCCGAGCAAAGCCTTCTTAAAAGAGTCTGTTTGGCTAACACAAGAACTGACCAAAATTAACGAAAAAAATAAATGAAAACTACAAGTAAAGTTCTTTTTCATCATAAACAGTCAATCGCTCCTGTCGTTCACTGATACTAACAAGCAAGAATTTCTTTTTTTCCTGCTGATGGCCATACTGGCCGAAAGTAGTTGATGAACCTAATTGAAATAATAAATCAAAAAATATTAATATACAACGCAGTGCGTCTGAAAATTTTAATTTTTTAATATTTTTTATTGTTCAATATATATATATATATATATATATATGTGTGTATGTGTGTGTGTGTGTGTGTGTGTGTGTGTGTGTGTGTGTGTGTGTGTGTGTGTGTGTGTGTGTATCTGTGTGCCTGAGTGTGTTTGTGTGCTGGCGCTACTGATACGCATCCAGTGATTCTTGAAAAAATACATAGAAGTACCAACAATGCTATGGGCCTGACATTGCATTTCGGTTCAAAGTACTTTTTCACCACCGTTGCGTAGTTTCCTTTTCTCTTTTCAACAAATCTTTTCATGGTAATTGTTCTGATGGGCAGGCCTCTTTAGTACCTTGATTTTATGAATTTAAGATCAGTACTACATTGGAGGCAAAGTCTCACAATTTTAGAGTTGAAGTTTTTAAGTGTAAGCGTAAGTTCTTCAGTTCGCGAGAATTGAAGAACTCTTTTCTAGATTCTTGTTTTCTTGTCAAATAAGATATAAGAAATTTAAAATAGATCGTCAATCGTTATCTCGTGTCTGCTTGAATCCTTTTCTTTTTATTGAGCTATCTCCTCATTAACCTTTTCTCAGTTTTCTTCACTCGCATTAACCACACCCCCACCCCGCCGTGTCTTAACAGTATTAGTCTTAGCGGAATTATCATCTCGCTGGAAATGTGAGATCATTAAACATCAAGCCATAACTTCTGTTTTGAAATAAAGCATAGCTTAGATGCGACTCAAGGCCGAAAATAGAGACCTCCCAGTGTGGAACGATATTTTATATATATATATATATATTAGAATCTTCTCATTCATGGAACCACCAATCATTGTTAACTGTGGCTGACCAAGAAAAGTTTCATTTAAAGCCAATTAGCAATATGTTCGTGCTAAAAATTCTGATTCAACGAAAAAATAGATAGTATAATAAAAAGAGATATGGTTCAAGTCTTTGATTAAGATTTTGAAAATATTTTAAAACTATATCAAATTAGATGTCCTAAAGCCATCAATTCCGAATCAACAATTGAATGATTTTATTAATATCTATTTGTTGAATATCATGAATAAAAATGTTGTTCTAACGAATAACAACGTGTCTATAGAATCTTGTTTATTGCACACAAGCGCAAAATTTCATGTCCAGTACTATGAAAGGACAAAAATGTTTTCACGTACCTTTTTCCGAATGCAGAGACTTCTCACTGAAAAAGCTATCTTTGACCAGTAGCCTGACAGCGAATGTATAATTGTTAGTATGCCACAATAAGATCGCCACACAAGTTGATAACAGAAAATCAAAGAAGACAGGTGCATGATTCACCCGTTATCAGTGGCCACTCGAAAGGTGAACAGTCCTGATCAATTTTGCGCTTGATATATGTTGTAACCTAGGGAAGGTTACTGAATAAAATAATCAATGGAAGGTTGGTAATGAACGATAATACTAAGGACAAGAACAACACATATAAGATTCGCCAGCGTCGCGTAGAAGTAGTCAACTGCTAGAAGTGAGTTAAGTGAATTCCACAATGAATCTCCAACTGCAGGATATCTACCAACCGCCCCACGCGATCAGATGTGGCATGAGGCCGAATTTAATGTGGGGTATCCGAGCTCGTAGGCTAGGCCAAAAATTTCCCGTAGACAACGTAGCTTGTACCCGAGCCGTGACTCTGCCCTTCGACATAGCTTTGTCTGGGGATTCTCTCTACCCGGAGGCAGAGAGCTTGACCAGCACAGCTGGAGACGAATCTCCAACTGCAAGGTAACTACCAACCGCCCCACGCGGTCAGATGTGGTACAAGGCAAAATTTAATGTGGGGTTTCCGAGACCGTAGGCTTGGCCAGATATTCCTGGTAAAACCCGTATAAAACGGAGTCGTGTAGCTGCTTCTCGAGACGATACCCTGCCCTTCGACGTAGCCTCGTCTATGGATCCTCTCTCTCCCCGGAGGCAGAGAGTTTGTCCAGCGCAGCAGGAGATGAATCTCCAACTTCAGACCAACATACAGTATTTACTTCTGTGTGTATGTGAATGGGGACTTACTCCTTATCATCCTTAGGTATACTACAACAATTTAAACATGGGAAAAAACCGCTGGGCAGATAGATATAGAAACAAGCACTGACGAAAAGTGGAGACAGTCTCTCACACACCGCGGAAGGAGAATGCAGGGTTCGCGTATCGCATAGGCGAGGGTGACGGCGCGGCTCGCATTACAGACGAAGTAAGAATAAGTGACAATAAAATATAACCAACCATTTACATCTAGTGTTTTCATTTCAACAGTCTCCACTTCATTGCATATACAGTGAAACAGGGGCACATAGATTAATGGTTAGCACGCTTGTCTCGCTAGATCACTTACGACTGAGTTCAATCCTCACTGTGTGCTCCATACTTTGGGCTTTGTGCCTCCTCTAATATACGCTTAGAAAAGCATTTTGGGCACTTCGGTGGGATGCAATGTTTACCAAACTTGTCTCGCAAGATAAATTATGTCCTCACTGGGTGTCCCATACTTTCGGCCTTATGCCACATGTAAGATACGCTTAGAAAATCACAATTAACAGTGAGACAGGCACTTGTATGCTGATTTTATAGGCCATCAGAGATTGTTAACTTGAAAGATTTGTGCAGTATTATTATTTATTGATGTAAGTACATGTGTGTACTTCTAAAATACACAAAACCGACAAAACTCCGACATGACATTTGTATGTATCTATCTATAATCATTCCATGGCTCGCTGCTGGACTGAATTAAGCTTTGTAAGTCTTCGTTTTAAAGGGATCAGCTGATGTAGGCCAAAAGAACTCCAAATCTTGTCTAAGATCAAGACTTGAGTAATTTCCAATTCGTAAACTATGCCCATACATACGTAATATCTGAAAAAAATCAGTCAAGTCAGAAACTGTGTTCACGCTTCCCAACACAGCTTAGTAAAGCACAGATTCAAATATTGCCTGGTCTTTTCTCAAGCTGGTACTACGAACAAAGACCTTAATATTGAATACTGTGATTCAGTTGGACTGGGAATGTTCTATTAAAAATGTAGTCTAGTTTTTATTTCTTCTTGTTCTCTTATACGGGATGCGAGTATAAGGCGATATTGAATTCACCATTTTTTTCTGAAACATCATAAACTTTTAAACGATTGCAATAAAAATAAAAGCAAGACAAATTAGAGGAAAATAAACTGTTATATCTATTAATGCTTCTTCTTCTACGTGACGTGTCCCTTCAGGACACTAGGCGATCATAACTCCCCTAAATTTCCTGTCCTTTGTAGCACTATTTTTGTGCGGTCAACAAACACTCGTTGCCACTTTTGTGATGCCAACGGATACTCGTTGTCACTTTCGTAATGCTCGTTGTAGTAGTGACTTTGTAATCGCAGATACAACTATAGTAACGCCGTTGAACAATACTGGTGTCAGACGCCTTCGAATATCACTCGCACTAATAGTACTTGCTCGATAATACTCGCACGAACAGTAATTCGTATAGTGATGCAAATAGAAAAATAGTATAGTGAATAAAGTAGAGAATAACGATCCGAATAGTATAGAGGATAGAATAGAAATAGCGATCATTAGTCGTAAGATATTTCCTACATATATGTGTTTCCTCTATGGCCACGTGGTCTATTTAAATCATTAATTGTCTGTATGTGTTTGCTCACATGTAAAGTTCTTTGTAATATTTCCTAATCCCTTTTCTGACAATCATTTACACAAGCTTGTCAGGAAGATTATACCCTGCTTTCGTCTGTCCCTCTTGTTTTTAATATGTCCTGTGAGTTTACAAGTTCTCTTTCCTCATTAGGTTTCTAGAAATTTCAAATATTACTTGTTGATGCTACGTATAAGTGCACTTTCCCCCCGTTTTCTATAAAACTTCAAAGTTGCTCGAATGTTCAGTCCATGGTATTCATAGAATCCTTCTGTAGAATCACACTTCTGTTCTCTTACGTCTCTTCTTCATCTGTGGTCCAACATTCACTCCGAAATGGAAGCAGCGAAATTATAGACAGTTAAGTACGGTTTTATTTTGTTTTGTTTTTTT
>OZ038476.1:105625049-105687549 GCA_964036315.1 Acanthosepion esculentum | reverse complement strand
TCAACTAATTTCTCAGAGCAGTGATTAAAAATGCCTAAAGTAAATGAATTTTCAATGTCTTAAAGAAGACGATCTTTCATCAGATCTTAGAGATTGATGCTATAGAACCACAAAGAACTTTATCAAATAACCAAAACAATATGACTTTAATATTTCTAACAATAATATCAATTAAAATGTATAGATCATGTAACTCGAAAAGAAACGAATTATATCCTCTGGATGTTAACTTCCCATAATGCCTTAAATAGCGGATATTTGGCAATTCCAGTACATTTACCGAAGGATATGTGCTATATTGGGATTTTGGGACTGTCAACTCCGATTCGAGTCTAGAAGTTGATAGTCCCAGAATTTCGGAACTGGTTTAACTTTGTCCCAAGCCCTAGAATATGTTACCTTGATTTAATCAAAACTTGCATGTTTGTTTCTAGATAATCAGTTCTGGATAGTTGCTTTTTCTGCCTCTTTTTTCTAGGAAAGTTATTGGAATTTTATTGAAATGAATGTAATAATTTACAGAAAGTTTAACTTGACATTGATTTAAAGCGTTTTTAAAATGGATTTTGAAGGCCTACACCACAATATTAAGTCGAGAATAAACATAGTTCTTTCCATATTTTGTGTGCTTTTTTTGCTTTTTTACCTCACTCCAACATCAAATAATGCCAACAAAAATCCAGTAGACAATTTTTATTCTTTTTAATGTAAATTCCCAAATATTACAATTTAATATTGAAAAGGTAATGAAAATTTCTTTTGGGAAGATATTTAAAACGTACTAAGTACCTTTCATCCGGTCATTATTCGTTTTTGTTACTATATGCGGGACACCAAATACCAGTTTTGGGTCATAACTTTCATTAGATTTATCAGAAAATCCTGATCTAGGACTCTATTCCAATGTTTGTTCTTTGGGGCTGGGGAAGTGCAGAATTCATTTTTGGCACGGCACATTCCCCCAAATTATGTATAAATTAATTAAATGTAAAATCTAATTTCTTTTCGGGAATTTTGGTTCTACAATGCAGACAAGAGTCTCTAGACCTTAACCATTATTTTTTTCATTAGAAGCGTTAATGTTTTGTTTTATTATTCCGCTAAAGAAGAAATAACTTTGATGCTGTTCCATAACTGAGTTGGAAATCATTCAAACCACTCAAAACCCATAAATTCCCTCTTGGCGCTATCGTGCGAGACCACTGTGCTACATCCATTTTCTAAATTTTGTGTTGTCGAAGTAATGGTGAAATTAACTATTTCCATACAGAAATAATTCTACATTCATTGACCAATCCGACGTCCTGTAAATACGGTTTGAAATTTTGCAGTCAACCATGAACGGAGTGCTTAAGCAACGAAGGAATCTTTACAAAAATGGAAGTACATTCACTACCGCATAGGAGGGCCGATATTAAATGGCAGTTCAGCGCTGTTTCCTTAGTTTTTGATGATGTTTTCCTGCTTCTTAATTCTTTGCTTAGTTTTTAGAAGTCAAATATTTTGTCATCACAATGCACCTTCTGTTAAATATTTATTCAAGATTGTTAGGTAGATTATGCACTGCTTGTCTCGGACCTTTTTTCCTGGAAAAGGCTCTTTTCATAAAAAGTGAATATAATTTGTTTTAGCGAACATGCATCGAAAATGCCATGATTCACTATTATTACTATACGACCGACCTGTTTTAATATATCTCCTTTTATACATCTTATATTATGCACCGTGTCCGTTCAGAACGTGGGCAATAATGGTTCTCCACAATCTTTTATTCTTTATACTTCTTTAGAAAAAATATCTTTTTCTCTTGTCATCCTCTCCCACTTCTGCCAATCATTTACACAGAGTCGTTAGGTAGCTTCCCTTTGTCACACTTGCTTTCATTATATCTTTCCTCATTATGAGGGCTTACGGCCACATGACGTTGAAACGCCGATTCCCGTACAATCACCGAAATTAAGCTACGTGGTCAGTACGTGGATGGTAGATCGATTGGAAATGCAAGGTACTGTAAGCTTGAACGTGCGTTTGATGTAATAGATAATGGCTCCGAATTGTTAATTAAAGATCCAAGGTGTAAATCCACCTTTCCTCATCCCAGCTATGGGTTAAGTAGTAAGACTTGTACACTAAAGTAGTAGTATTATTACAACCTAAAGATACTTTGTGGCTTTAAATAACCTGCAAAAGGGTTGATAAACCGTAAAAACGAATTAATCAAATCAAATCAGCATTATGTGCCTTAGAAAATTCAATTCTGGTGTTAAGTATAAATATCCTTTTTGTTTCTATTTTCTTTAATGCTTCATAGTTGCTCACGTGTACAGTCCATGTTATTCTCAGCATCCTTCTGTAAAACCAGTTTTCTGAAATATGAGCTAAAAAGAAAGAGGCGTTAAACTATCAAGAAATGAATTCTGACAATATCCTGGGCCCTTAGAAAAATGAACCGTAAACGCGTATTAACAACCCGGTAGATAATGTCCTTTTTTATTTGAAGAGAAACAGTTTGCCGCCATAAGAGAGTTCTCGTCTTATATATGCAATAAGATATCAAACAGAGCATTCTGGCGATCTGATAGAGGATGAAGTAAATGTGGCCAGTAATGAAACACGAATCTATTCCCTCAGCCTGAGCCGATTGCACCAACGCCTCCAGAGAAGAAACATTGTTCATCGCACTTCAATTAAAAGTAATGTCACCAGATTAACCAGTGGACATGCCTGGACAGCGCAAACAGCTGTTTATGAACGTTGCTTAAATAATATAATGCTCGTCCCCGACTCAACCCTTGTTTTAGCCGGACTATTAACATCTAATTCTTCTTGGAACACACTATTATAATCCCAGTCCCCCTTTCTCTCGCTCACTTTAATGAGAATACCTTGTCTGTTTACTTTTAACCACACATGGAGGTATATGTTCGAGACATTTCCTAGAAAATATCCGTTTTCCGACAGAAATCGAACCTGTATTCCTATACAGAAACAGATCATTAACTTAAATAAATTGTATCTCTAAAAATAACGCATAAACAGAAAATATATTAAATAATTTTCGGACTTAATCCATTTCAGAATATATATATATATATATATATATATATATATATATATAAGTGGATATTCATATTTGAGTAGATGCTCCGTTTATTTATTAAAAAGTATATTTATTTATTTTTATCTGCCGGTCAGAATACTTGTGAAATCATATAAATGAAAAACATGCGCTCTCCGGTGGGGTTCTTCATGGCTGAGTCGGTTAAATTACGTCGGATCTAACGATGGTTTCCTCTGACCTATGGGACGCAGGTTCGAATATTGCCGGAGTTTGTATATTTTACTTCAGTAAGATTTATGGAATATTCAGACCGGTAAACGAAAATAAATAAATGTACTACTACTCAAATATGAGTTCCCAATAAAAATAACGTTTAAAGTGATCAAGTCTGTTTGATTAATAAATAAAAATATACATTGCTTTAAAATTATACATACATATATATATATATATATATGACAATTTGTAAATGGTAGAGATAATTTCAAGCCGGATCTTAATCCAAAGAGATCTCAGTGTAAATTTCAATTACAAAAGCATTATAATAATAAATATTAATAATAAATCAAGAAAAACCTTAAAGATTCATATCGGTTATAATTTATTTCGTGAATATTGTTATATTCATCTCTTGAGACCGAAAGTTCTTAATAAATGGAGATAATTCATCCGGACTGATATACTAGATTAACAAAAAGGAAATGAGAAAGAGAGAAAAGGCTAGTGAGAGAGGGCGGGGGAGAGAGAGTGATGGAAAGAAAAGGTAAGAAGGAAGAAATAAATGATGGGATAGTAGTAAAACGAAAATGGAATGTTTTTTGAAAGAAATCATATTCGATAATCTGTTATTTTTTCTTTCTTCCACTCCCCCTTTCTTCTTCTTCTGTTAATCTAACATATCAGTCCGGATGCATTGTCTTCGTTTATTAAGAAATTTCGGTCTGAACATATGATTATGGACATTGCGAAGGGTCATGATCGATCATCCGGGACAGGAGACGTAAACGTGTGCTCTTAAGTGGCAGTTTCTCCGGGTAGCCAGCTACCTGGATAGAATATTAATTAGAAGAGTTGATTTAGATTTGTTAGATTGTCTCACGTACCACCGGTTAGACTATTCGGATCATAGACTAGTCCGTGCCCGGATGGCGCTAGGTCTAGAATGGCTTGACACTGGAACTTCAATCTGTCTTTACTGGACAGGTGGGAGTTCCAGCAACAGCTGACTAGATTAGTACAGCGGGAATTATTGGGGTGGTTATCGGGAATAAGTGGTGGGATCTCTTAAGGATAGGATTAGGTCTTTCACCAGCGAATCACCTTAACGTCTCACCTTAGATAGGGCTAAGATGGCGAAGACTCAAGAGGATAGTCTGCCTCGGGCGGAGGCTGGGGGTGGGGGATACTTCCTAGATATAGCACTAGCTAGACAGGTTCTGGTCAAGGGTGTTGGGCGGGAATTAGATGATTATAGGCCCATAACTCTGCTAAACACAGAGTTAAATACTTGGATCCTTACAGAGCGTTTGCCAGTAGTCGCGAGCTTGTTGGGATCCTAGCAGACGTGTGCTATGAGGGGACGAACAATTTAAAGCAACTTGCATCTGGTCCGCACGATCATAGAGGGTGTAGAAGAAGAGCAGTCCAAGGCATTCGATAGGGTCGACCATCGGTACTTGGCGGCTGTCCTGCAGGCCGACTTTTGAAAGTGGATCAGCCTTCTGTATCGTTACCCCAGTTCTGTGATAGGGGTAAACGGGACGCGATCAATCGATGTCTAGTTCGGTTCATGAGGATTGACCGCTGTCGCTCTTTGGCGTTGAATCCCCTCCTTCGTCGGCTAAGAGAAAGGGCTTTGCGGAATTGCTGTTCCTGGAGGTCGATCCAGGTTTCCGAGTACGCCGATGACGTGTCTATTTCCGTGTCGTGCTGTAGCGACATTGAGGCAGTACAGAAGGCACTTGAGAGGTACGAGAAGGTGAGGGGGCCAAAATTAATCGCGACATGTTATGCGGCTTGCGGTTAGGTGACTGTAAGGGGTTCACACTTCCGGTGACTTTTATTTGGCCGGACCCGTCCGTATTCTTGGAGTGTGGTTCGTTTCCGATCTCCAGCTGAAGAAGAGTTGATCCAAAGTACAGTCAAAGGTTGGTTCGGACTGCTTCGACGGCGTTTTTCTGTGAAGGGTAAAGCGGAGGCGTGTACCACTTACGTCTTTCCAATTATCCTTTATCGATTGGCTGTACTTCCTCTCCATAAGAACAGAAAGAAGGCACTCGATCGCTTGTTGGCTTCCCTCTTGTGGGGTAGTCGTAGGCATCTAGTCTGTTGAGAGAATGATGCTAATTCTCTCAGACTCGTCTCACTATATAAATAAGTCTGGTAAGAAGACACATCCTTGTTTTACATCCTTTTCTATTTGTGTATGTTTACTGAACTCGTTTTCTATCCGTATGCAGTCCGTTTGCTGCTAGTATACGATATGGATTATTCTAATATCCTTCCCAAATATATCAAGGTTACCTATCAGTTCCAATAGTTCTTTATGACGTACTCAGTAAAATGCTTTTGTATTATCTATAAAACATAGGTGTACATCCTATAGTATTTGTATTGCATTTCTTGTTCCAATGTCTTTAAGAAACTCGTATCTACCTGTTCTTATATCCGGTCTAATTTATTACGCTGATTGACCGACGTAATTCATATTCGTTTATACATTAGGTAGTGGTATTAAAATTGATCTAGTCAGGTTTTCTGTTAATCACCACAGTTGTATATTTTATTTATTATGTTTGTAATCTTGTCAATGTCCAATCAAAAAGGGTGTTAGCATCTCTATTACTATTCCGTTTGCACCTGCTGTTTTGTCTCTGTTCAATTTGGTCAATGCTGATTTCACGTCAGTTTAATATTTCTGGTACTTTGATATTTTTATGTATTTTCGGCTGTCCTTTTTCTCTAATGTCAGATTCGCGTCCTTGGACATTTTACGTCATATTGACGAGCATGTCGTTTGCTCTCTTAGTTTATACATATCTACTTTATCTGTAATATTTAATCTTGCTATTTCTGTACACTTTTTACTGGGGCATACCTCTTTATCCCGCATGCATTTGTTCATAATTTCTTTGTGCGGTGTTGAATATGCTGTACCATATGTTGGTATTATTTTTGTATGCTAAACAAAGAGAATCGTTTACCTCAAATTTAAAATACACCAGCACTAAGATTAATATTAAATTTGATTAGGCAAAAATAGATAAAACTTTATTGAAATCTTATGCAGACATGTGTAAATTTCCTTGTTATTATTATTGAATATTGGATAATGCGCCTTCAGGAGGAGGATCCTGAAATGAGCTCGTAAAATTAGTTCTGAAAATGATACGCACCCTAAAATATTTAGGCGATTCTTCGAAATCCAGAAGGTTCGTCGAAACACTTTGGCCTATAGTGCCTATTCAGGGTGATTGAAACTCCTTATTTTCTGTACGAGTTGCCAGCCAGGAGTCCTGTGTTAACACCCTGTGAATTTTCTTTTGGGTTGGATAAAGGGGAAAGTCTACTATACCAAACAAAGATTTGGAGGAACTTGTAGAGTGTTCAATATCGTAAGAGTTCCTGAGTGACCCAATTCCTGGTCGTCCCGAGAAGTTGGTAGCGACATCGGATAGCCATAACGTATTTTAAATAAAACCTAATGCTAAACGCTTTTCTCTCATATCCATTTCTTTTAAAACTTATAGTTAATAAATTATGAGTATTTTAAAATGTGGATTTACATATTAATAATACATAAAATTACTTATGAGAAAATGTAATATATATATATATATATATATATAATTTTACATTTTCACATAATTAATTTTCAGAGTGTAAGCGATCAGGAATTCCCATGGATTCCGTTTCTTTAATATCTGTAAATTACCATGGATACTTTGGAAAGGTCGATGAGTGCTTTTTCCGTTTCTCTACGCTTTGAAAGTCTGTTTTCTTTCTCTTAGACAAATCCAAAGCCAGAAAGATACTTTGCCTTGCTATTTAAACTATGAGAAGAAATAAATTCCTTCCATTTTCAAGGACATTTATGCGAAAGTGAACGCAACAGACTAACCTGGGATGTGAAACCGTCTCGTCCAATCATCTTTCAGTACAATTATCAGTTACATTACTCACATATCCATTCTTCACTATACAAATTTAGTGTTACAATGCCAGCATCATTCTTTTAGGTATTACTTAGTCCCCCTCATTCCCAAGCTGTTATAGAAATACTAAAGTGGTTATCACTTTCAGGGCAGAAAGTGGTTTTATTTGAATACGTAAGCTATGTAATTACAGAAGCCATAAAATTCTCTTATTTGTAAAGATTACAAGTCGAGCATTGCATTCAAATACATTACAAACATACGTTGATGCCGATCATCCCATTAAGCCGACTCTGTATTCCCTGTGCTTTCTTCAACGTCAAACAATAATTTTATTATTATTGACATGATGTCATCTGTCACTACACTTACACACAATGAAAAACTAAAGGTAATATTCCATTGTTTGTCTAATCTGACCATAGCAAAGATAAAACCAGGTAAAAAGTGCCACGTACTTTCTGCAGTGATAGAAGGAACAAACAATTTTTCTAGTATTATTAACAATGAATAGTAATATGTGATCCATTTGAGACCTGAAGTAAACATGAAACTCAAGACATTTAAAACATAGTCCTTCACTGAGAGCCTAATCGTTCTTTTTCTATTAAATTACTATTGATTAAACTCTTATAACGCCATCTAACAGCAACAATATATGTTTTTAGACCATATCTGTTCCTTATCGTTTTAAAATTCAGAAGATGAAAATAAAGTTGCGAAATATTCTCACGGCTGAACGATATTTGATCAACAGAAAAGCCTCATCAATTTTGTTGTTATTCCAGTATTGATTTCTTTAGAAATGCATGATTTGAAGCTATTCGTGTTTTTCGTGTATAAGGAAATCAAACATAAAAAGAAAATTATTAATTACGGCGATGACGTGAGTAGAATCGATTATTTACTGTAAAAAAGAATTTACTCAAAATCGATACGAAACTTGTCAATCGAACTCTGCTTTGCTGAATATTGTTGAAGATCGAAGCCAATCGCATTTTCGTTAATTATTTATTTATTTATTGAATTTCATATTTCTTGATGATTTTCAAATGAAACTCTAAGCAAAAATTATTCAGGAAAGTCCTAAATAAATAGTGAAATATTAAAAAAATAAATTCCTTTTTATTTTTCGGTGCTGAAAATTGATTAGCTAAAAGCTTCTTTTGTATTCTTTCTCAATAGTTCTACTTGATCTTGTTGTCGTTTTTATTAAACAACCTGTCTGATCCGTTCAAAAACGACTAAAACACCATCAAAAAAATTATCAACTATAAACAATCGTTTTCTGAAATCAGTAATGAAATATGGTTTGAAATAAATGAAGCCTTCATGTCTTGAAGAGCACCCTTCATTGGATCTTACAGACTGGCGTTACAGTATCGCAAAGAAAGCCAGTCAGTTATGTGCCATGCGTCATACACGCGTAGGCGAGCATGTCTCTTTCGATACATGACTGGCCAGGCAGATTTTTTCCCGCAGTAGGTTGCCATTTCTTTCTGCGGTAGACCAGTTGCTACCCAACGCTATAGAACCCGGGCTTTCCTGCTATTTACTCACAGCTGAGGGGGAGAAGAAGAGGATTCATACCTTTCCTAAGGGTATTAATACGTAAGTCAATGTAATGGATTCGATTGGAATTCCAACATGGCCAATTCCGATTCCCCAAGCCGCTATCCGTTTCTCTAACGTGCCTCCTTGAACATTCAGTCCAAAAAATGATTAACCAAAGTTGGAAAGTGTCCAGTCAAATTATAATGTAAGACGGACGGGAGGTAATATTGGGCAACGGTTTTCTGGAATGCTGAAGGTATTTTGCTAGTTAACATTGTAGAAGGATAAAATTCACTAATATGGGCTGATTTCGAAAGTGCTTGGAACAAATTAGCTGAATACTTTGCAATAAAATGTCATGGAAAGTTTAATGAGAATATCTTTGTGCACCACAATTCCCCTGCCAATGTAATGGATTCGACTGGAATTCAAACTCGGCTCTCCGATTCCTCAATCCGAGCCGCTTTCTTCTCAAAGAAAGAGCTTCACTAAATAATAAAAATCACATCAATTGAAGACTCTCATCTGCAGCAATAGAGCAGCACGAGTAACTTGAATGTAAATAATGTTATAATCGTGTTAACTTTCCACGCTAAATCGTCAAAAGCTTTGGAATGAAACTCCTATCAATACCAGAATGTGCAATAACAGTAGACTTGAGAAGTTTAATTTCTTGAAAAGCTCTTTTAAGAAAAAGATTTTAGACATTTCAACCACAACGCTACTGTTAAGTCAATGAATTCCGGGCATTTCACGTTGAAATACAGGTTCAAGAAGTTAAAATAAGTCGAGCCTGCTCTGTACGAAAATGGGTCATCGTTTTGGAATAATAGGTGTTGCATGGTTAGATGTGCGTGTGGTTGATAAATAGGTGCTCGGAGTACCGAGAGCCGAGTTCCATTTCTAGGGATTGTTATATTAACTTAGGTACAAATAACTGCGGGAAACGTATCAATCCACATGTTCTCCTGCAGCTATAAGTTAATTAGTAGGATTTATGTCAGTAACACCTTATTATCTCCAAAACATACTTACAATCTAAAAATAATTTCTGGCTTTAAATAACCTGCAAAAGGTTGATAAGACATAAAAATCAAATCAATCAATAAATTAACGAAAATTCTCAATTGCACTCAATTCTCATTTTCCCACCTTGAAAGCGTTGAAAAATGTTTACATGGTTTTGCGGGTGGGGAATTATCCTCTGCTTGGTCTTTTCCCCAGGCGCAAACCTGCAAGACTATCGCTACTCTATCGCTAATTTCGTGACGAATTTTCGGCTCAACTCCGTTCTTTCATTAAACCATTTTAGATCATTACACTTTTGACACATCCACGGTCACGAACCATCTTCATTCCCTCCGTATTTCGAATCTAAGCAGAAAGTTTCTCAAGAACTGCTACTTCGTGAAACATATTCCCGCGGGTGGGGATACTGGGATAGTTCAACGTTACCCTCTTCAAGTCAATGTTCTATATTTATATACCCTACTCCTCATAATTTTCACATATAACGAAATCTTATTTCATTCTTACGATTTTAATATCTATCCTTAGTTACTCTTGCAACTTTTATTAGGTGAACAAAAATTAGGACGTATCTTAAAACATTATGATATTAATCTGAAATTTAACATTTAGCGTCAAGCAAGAAAAAAGATTGTTTGCTTAATTCTATTTCTTATTTAATGTGGGAATAATCTAGAAATAAATCCTTTCTCTTGTATTGGGTGAGATTTATTTTAAAAAACACATACATTGAGGTGGCCGTAAATGAAAGAAACCATTACAATTAGGATGTATCTTAAAATATTATGTTCATCTGAAATTTAACATTTTATGTCAAGCAACAAAAAATATTTGCTTATTTCTAATTCCTATTTAATCAGGGAATAATCTAGAAATAAATCCTTTTCTCTTGTATTGTATGACATTTATTTAAAAAAAAACAAACACCTACATTTAGGTGGCCATAAATGAAAGAGACCATTACATAATATTACGCAACCTGCACTAAATTTTAACATTCTCATTTCTCCTTTCTCTACCCTTTCTATAAATACCTTCATAGCAATTGTTCTAGGGTACTTTCCTCTATTGTCTAAAGAATGAAAAATCTTTCTCGCTGTCGTAAGGTAGCTCCCTTGTGCCTTTTCTATAAATAATTGCATGGTAATTGTTCCGATGTGATTTCCTTTATGGTACTTAGACGTTATGATTTTAAGAGCAATGCTAGATGTAACCGCACGTTCTATGCTAATAGTATCTTCTCTCGCACTCCGCGTTTGTACAAATCTCTTCCGGCTTCTTGCTTTTCAGTCAAGTATGATCTTCAAAAGTTTAAATACAATATTAATCGTTATCTTTTGTCTTAATTCCTGTTCTTTTATTCTTCTTGCTCCCTAATAATGTTTTTTTCTTTTCTTTTCTTATATTTTTTCAAACTCAGTAACATCTTTGCGTCTTTATTGCCTTGCTTAGTGTGGAATGAGTGTTAATAGAACAATTTGCGGTCTGACGATAATTAAAACGTACCATGAAATTGACAGAGATAACAGGTCTTTATTCAAGTGGCTATATGTACAGTTGGAATGACAATTGGCTTTCAATGATACCACACAGGTAAGATCGGTGATGCACACCAATGTCACACGGCATGAGAATTTTGAATAACTAGGGAGATGCAATTCAACCACAATTCTTTCTACAAGTCTTTAAGATCCCCATCAGCGCCATCATCGAGTTACTAGAAACATTAGTGAAGCCCTCGATCTGGAAATGGGGCAATTCCTATTCGAGCAGAATTCTGCTCCCTCCCACAAAACTAAGTGAGCATCATTTGTCATTATTCATATTGTCCTTTTACGGATATATTTTAGTTTTATCTGAATTTTTGTATGTATGTGTGTGTGTGTGTGTGTGTGTGTGTGTGTGTGTGTGTGTGTGTGTTTCCGTGTGTAGGTTGGCAAGCATCTATATTTACATATATAATATTTTAAATACATAAGATCCCTGTGTCATATTGTTCCAATAATTCTTTCACCAGGAATATTTCAAGAGTTTTACGAAGCATACCTTCATATTTTTGCTATTTAAATTAAAGTGCTTTTCCGTCCCGATTAATTATATAGAGACCATCTCAAGCCGGACATAACCTGTCAAATATAATTTCTCAGACTTCGCTTAATATTAGATTCTCCCTTCTATGCTCCGATAATGTCTACAACTTCCTCAAAAAGACGCAGAACAAGGCGCTAAATTCAGAAGCTGCTCGTCACTTTCTTTTTTGTTGGCACGTTAACGAGAGAGCACAGAACGCATGCGCTGGACGCCACGCCGAATGAAAACGAAAATGACAGTAAGTAAAAATAATCGTTTTTTGTTTTTTTTCTTAAATAAATGCATTTACGTTTGCTGCTTCGAACAAATGGGAAAAACATTTGACAAAAAATATTATTCATATCGAGTGGCTATTAACTACTGATATATGTTGGATGTTATTCATACGTGCACACACATGCGCATGCGCCGAAACCGAGCAGAAATATCGAAATAAGATGACGCAAAGGTTTTCAGGATATTTAGACGCGATCTTATTTTCTTCATACTTTTTTCAGCATCATTTCCCTAGTTTGAATGGCTTGCGACACCTTTTAGTTAAACTGTGTATTTGTGTACACAGTTTTTATTGCGGAAGTTAATTTTAAGAATAATATTTTTTTTAAACAACCAATTTTGATAGAATATCCATATACATTTATATGCGAAATATAGATTCGGGCTATAATATATATCAATATTAACAATTATTATTATTATTATTATTATTATTATTATTGTTTGCGTATTATGTTTCCTGTTTTGTATCTGTGGAGCCGAGCCCAAACTATGGTCCTTAGGCCCTATAAGAGAATTGTCATTTAATTGATAGTAATTTTCTTAGTATGTGGGATGTTCCCAGTAGGGCGATTTTCTGGGCAACTTGTATGTTGATGTTACCTGGGACACTGTTAGTAAAAGTGTCCATTACTTTTCTCACGAGGACCCCCACCCCAGTTTTGTTGTAATTTCATTTGACCAAGTTGTTTTGTCTTTCTGCTTTACTCGTTTGGTATAGATGGCATTCGCTTCGTTTTTTTGTTGGTAGGATTACAGGTATATTAAGCTGTTTCTTGAAGTGCGCAGTTTTGTTGATGGATTGAATTGTGTTTTACTGTTTGTAGGAGAGGGTTTTTATGAGATAGGCTCCCAATCCGATTGTTGTAGTTTTTATCGTCAATTCAAGTTGCATAAAACCTCGACCTCGTAAAGCTCTTGGTACATACATCCTATCAACATCTGATTTCGGGTGGTGCATCCTCATTTGGGTAAGCTTTTTTTCGGGTCTTGGCCTCCAGTATTTTAATATCATTCAACTTCCATTTAATAATATTGCAGCTGTATGTTACTACGGGTATAGCTAAGGTGCTGATAGCCTTCATTTTATTGGCCCCCTTTTAGTTCGATTTCTAGTATTAAACGCACTCTTCTCTAATATTCTTTTAGGATCTTCTTTTCATAATTGAATGTTGTATTGATTCTCCTTCATTAATTCGTAAGTATTTCTTTGTACCATCTTAGTGTAGTTCCTTAATTTTGTTGTTGATATCAAGGTCTACATCCGTATTTTTCGTTATTTTACCGCCTTTGAATGTGGCTTTGGCACATTTGTCGATTCTGAACTTCATCTTAATGTCTTCTCTGGAGGTTTTGACAATAGCGAGTAGGTGGTCTACTGGTTGTCATCCTTGGCAAACGTTTTAAGATCATCAATATAAAATAGGTGAATTAGTTTGCCATTCTGTCTTGTAACCGTGGATACTGTTGTTCAGCTGAGTGGTGCTAATGCAAGGCAGAAGATTAGAAGGGATAATGAATCTCACTAGAAATTCCTGATTTTGATATTGATTGGTCTCGATGTAATTGGCCCGTTTGTATGGTTTAAATTTAGTGTAGTCTTCCAGTTTTTCCTGCTGTCTGTTATGAATTTGACCGTTGTGGTGCATACTCTGCATATTTTTAGGCTCCTCTTTATCCATGAGTATGGAACACGGTCGAACACCGTTCTGTAGTCGATCCCTGTTTCGATAAGATTCTTTTTTTTTTGTTTTCACCTCTTCCAATATAGTTTTATTTATAATTATTTTATTTAATTATTCGTACCCGTAACTTTCTCTTTTAAATCCCTTCTGTTCTACTGCGTATAAATTGTTTTTTCTCAAGGAAGTTGTATGTCCTCTGCATTATGATAGAAGTGAGGATCTTGTATATTATTCGTAGGCAGGTGGTGTTCTATAGTTCTTCGGGTTCTGCGCCTGTTCTGTTTTGGGGAATAGATATGTTACTCTCCACGTGAGTCATTTAGTGCATTTTTCTGGGTTTATGATTATCATTGTAAGCTCGTGCGAGATTTTGGTGAATACTAGATAGGTTTCTTTTATCCACAAATTTGGCTATTCGGTCTAATCCTGGTGCTTTTCGGTTTTTGATTTTGCAAATGGCAGCGGTTGTTTCAGTAATATTAATATACATCCATTTTTGCATTCTATGTGTGTGTTGTTCTTGTTGTTGCTTGATCTATGCAGCTCTTTAATTGTGCGTTTTGCAGCATTGTCCACATTTTACACTAGAACTCCTCGAATTCCTATATATTAGGTGGAGCATTTACCTCTATTTTATTTTCCAAGTTCTCGATATAGTTTCTTGGCAACTTCTTTGAAGATCGTGCTTTGTCAGAAGAATGTGTTT
This sequence comes from Acanthosepion esculentum, assembly GCA_964036315.1. Lineage (NCBI taxonomy): Eukaryota > Metazoa > Mollusca > Cephalopoda > Sepiida > Sepiidae > Acanthosepion > Acanthosepion esculentum. The sequence continues at coordinate 105,672,993 of OZ038476.1, read as the reverse complement.
CTTTTTTTCATAACGCCTGATTGCCCGGACCTTCGCTCGAAATTGTTGTTTCAGCTTCTCTTTAACTTTTCGTAAGTCAGTATTATTCTTTATGTCAAGGCTTTTTTTAAAGTTGTCGCCTTTTCCTTTTTTTTCATTTTAGAGCCATTGTCTACTTCACTTAGAAGTGACAATTTTCCTCGTAGGTTATTTATTTTTGTTTCTATTTTTCCTTTCCAGACTGACATTTTTCTTTTTCGTTTACGTTGGGTTTTTACTTCTTTTTATTTTTTGCTGCATATATAAGATGATTAAGTTCTGTCAGGTTTATCGGTCTTTCCATTTCGTACCTTTCGTACCTCATTGTTTGGTTAGCAAGGTTGATGGTTTCCTTCAATTGACGATTCTTTCTTACTTTTGGAATTCTCGGCCTTTCCTCGAAGCACATTAAATTCTCCCATTTATACCGGATGTTTTTCTCATCTCTATTTCTCTCTCACATTATCGTCTTCTATTTGCTTGCGTATCTCAGAGGGATTATGAGAACTGGTTTCTTTTTGTTCTTCTGCGTGTGTCCCCCCCTGAGCTGTTGGCATTTAGTCCCTCGATGTTAAAGTTTAATCATTTATGATGTTTTCTCGGATGCTTTCGAGTTCTATTTCAGGTATTTGTTTTTTTTTCCTGATGGTGTCACGCCTGACATTGGTTAGTTTGTTGGCATCGATGTTTAGTATGTTTGATGGGTATTTGTCGTGCCTGATGTTATAGACAGCTTTGGTCGTTGTTGTCGTTGTCGGATTTTATCATAGCGGTGTAAAAGGCTATCATTACTTCAATATACTCTTCCTTAGACCATTTATTTATTGTTCCTTTTGTAGGATTTTTTATTAATATAGAGGGCCTCTGTGAGGACTGTTCTCGGCGTGGTTTTCCACTTGTTCTCGTTGGGTAAAGTTTGTTCCAGTTGCAGACATTTCAATGTGGATTGCAGTCCTTGTTGACGCACGTGGCGAACGAAGCGGTTTATCAATATTTTTAGTTGTATCAGCATTATAGTTAGTTCGTATTTACCCATACGTGAGGACTGGTGCTGTGATCGTCAGATCATATCCATGCCATGGTGGGCGATCACGTGCAGGGTACCAGGTCTCCTCCGGCTATTTTTATATAATTATTATTTTTATTTATTTATTTATTCATTTTTTTTTTAATATTATTAAATTATTATTTTATTCTATTATTTATTTATTTTTTTATATTGCTATTATGAACAACAACAGTAAAATCTTCGTTTATAAACGTTTGGATCCCAAGGAGACATGACGTGTTTCAACAGATTCCGGCATAACTTGAATTTTAAATGGAAAGTTTTTTTACTTTTTCTCTCTTATGTTCAAAAATATGAAACTATATTCAAGTCTCCCTAATCTTGTTATTACACGAATAGCTTTTACCCATAAATACAATTAATATATAGTTAATAATAATACTTAAATAAAAGTTTATTATAAGTGCTTGTATTTATAGCTTATAAAATAAATATTTTGTATAAATTACTAATAAATAAATAAATAAATAAATAATAAATAATTAAAAAAAGAACATTCAGAAATAATCGAGAAGTCACTATCACCACAATCACCATCACCACTATCATCATCATTACCACCACTACCTTACTAATACTATTGAATTCCTCTTTGTTTCTCTTTCTTCTTCCTCTTATCTGTCTATCTATATTATATTAAATGTCTGTGAATCGTGCATACGTCCGCCATCGGGCGTATAATGTTTTAAGTTTTTCCCCACCTTTCTCTTTCCACCTCCCTCTCTTTCCATCACTCTGTGATTGCGTGATTTCAGCTTTCATTAAACAAACAATATTTTAAATATTAAAACAAAAATATACTTTATGCTATATTTAAAAAAAGAAAGAAAAACGCATTTTTCAAGTGAATATGACTTAAAAAATATCTCTTGGCATATTAAAAAAATTCTTTTAAGTTAATCTGATTTATAAATTCTAAATGAATATGATTTTAAAAAATACGAGTTCTTTATATAGTAAGTATTTTTAATTCAACTTTTATTTCAACAAAGAATTTCCTTCTTTTCTGTTCTTTTTTTTTCTTTCGGTGTTGAAATCAATTTCCCTGTTTTATAACCCGAAGCTTCAGTGACCCAACTGGTCACGCCTAGTCTAGTAAGTAATAAGAGTCTCATAACTGCCCAATGCTATGCTCGAATCAGGTAAAAATAATTAAGATTTGCGTCAAAATATCATCACTTCCAATGTGTCTTTTTTATGGATTGTGAAGCCCGACCTGGACTTGCGCACACTAGTGCCGGTAGGGCATTCAAAGCATGCCAATATGAAATCATCATCTGCAATAGACTGCTGGTGTTGATGTGATTTCTGGCGACAGAGCAGACCTGCCTTGGACAGGCCTATCCGACTGCATTCTCTCTTCAATTCGGCATATTCTTGTGATGCCTCATGGAAGATTTTGACGCCATCAGTAATAACAATGCACACATATACATGTACACATACATACAAATTGTATAACATTATTATCATCATTACTATTACTAAAATTATTATTATTATTGCATTCTGATTGATTTCTTCTTCCTGTCAGCAGTGTCTGTCTTGTAACCTTCATAAATTTGCTTCAATGACTGCTACGGGGAGGAGACACTTTTGCAATCCAAACAGAGACGACATGAAGAGAAATAAAAATTTAAAATATAATTTGTGATAATGAGCAAAATTAATATATATATATATATATATATATATATATATATATATATATATATATATATATATATATATATATATATATATATATATATATATCCAAGTATAGGATTGGTATATACGGAATAAATTCCAATATATATATATATATACATAAAAATCAAATACATTTCTTAAGAAATATAATCGCTTTCCTTATAGTTTTTTTTTTTGTTAAGTAAAAATGTAAATAAATTATAATTTATAGTCAAATAGACTTAAATTAAAATCAGTTGGATATTTACGTTGAGTTATACTTTGAAGTTGAGTTATACGTTGAAGTATATATTTCTGAAATATTAATGAACTAAAACGATATAAACACAAAACATTAAATTAACATCAGAAAGGAAATTAAAAAAATACATAAAATTCATTCAATAAAATTCATTAGGAAAAAACAAAATTTACGTTGAAATATCTACATTAAATATGTTATACATTTTACGTTATAACCCCTCGGTTTCCACCATTCTTCTTCTTCTTCTTCTTCTTCTTCTTATTATTATTATTATTATTAGTAGTAGTAGTAGTAGTAGTAGTAGTAGTAGTAGTAGTAGTAGCAGTAGTAGAAGCAGTAGTAATAGTAGTAATAGTAATAGTAGTAGTAGTATTAACTGTTATCATTATTATTAATTATTATTATTATTACTATTATTAATATTATGAACACTATTTATTATTAACATTATTATTATTATTAACATTATTATTGTTAACAATTATTATTAAAACTTATTAGTAACACGTATGATTAACCCTTCTATGTCCCCTTACTCTTCATAAGGTCAGCAGTCAGGGGGACTTCGACGTAATGTTCTGGTTAGCCATCTTTTCTCACGAGACCAATTACGATTGAGTAGTGAGTTCGGTCCTTACTGGGGCCCCCATACTTTCCCCATTGTGCCCCAAGTAAGCTACGATTAGAAAACCGCCATAGCATGAGCGGCCATGACTTCAGAACTTTCCCCTTTACAGCACTTTATAATGTTTGTCTTATTTCATGTCACTTCAATCCCTGTTCTACCAATCATTTAAGCTCGCTACGTAGATTATTTATTGCTTTCCTCTATTGCTCTTGACTTCGATATATCCTGTCAGTGTCAAGGCTCTGTTTCTTTATTATATGGCTTAGATTTTTCAAACCGTCTCTGTTTCCATTCGCAGAGGTCCCTTCTTCAAACACTTTCGTGTCACCCAGTCCTCTTGTTTATCCTCATTTTAATTTGTTCATCAAATCTCTTTTTGTGACATGACAGTGTCAAGTTATTGCTTTTATTTTGCCAATGTTTTCGGTTTCTTTTTAGATTACTCATCAATTTCTGTTTCAACATTTTCACAATTCCCAATGTTATATTTCTATCATTTAATAACTCTTTGATTTGTAATATACATTCTTCGAATTCTCCGGGAGGAGATGTTTGTGATGTTTTCCTGGCATCATTAAATGTTTCAAGCTTTTTTAACTTCAGACTTTTTCAGCCTTGTGTTGATCACGTACAATCTCTCATTCTGGTGGTCACGAGCTATGTATGCTTCGGACATTCTTGCTGAAGCGGTTTTTCCCTTTTGGCCATTATTTTAAGTGTTTCGATCGTTCTGTCACCATCCAACTGGATTCTTCGACAAAAGGGTATTTAGTCTATGGGTTTATTCATCCTGGTTTCTTAAAAAGTTAATTGTTGTTATTTGCTTCTTTTAGTTTCGTAAGACATTATTTGCCGTTTCCTGCCTCTCTCCACTCGTCTTGCCCTAACTTTGTATCCCAGTTGTTACTTTATAATTGAAGATAATATTCATACTTATCTCGTTATTATTTTCGAAGAAATGGTGAAGAATTAAAAGAAATTAAATCCAATTATATAGTGACTTTAATTTCTTTTTTTATCAAAGGGTAACTCATCCTGGGTATGACAATAAACTACATCCGGCGGCAAGGTCACAGATGGGAGCGGGGTGAGGTGCGTGGAACCACTTCTTAATTGCTGCTGTACCAAGTTCTACCATGACTCGGGGTAGTAGCACCTGTTAAGGTCCTGGCTATGGGTAAATAGTGAACTCCAAAACTGGGTTCAAAACATTGTGAAAGTATAAAAATACATTTTTGTAGTAATACCAGCAAGACATGTTCATAATAAAAGAATGAAAATTCAAGCAATACATTATTGCAAAAAGAAAGAGTAAAATTACTAGCAATACATTTTTTAAAGAAAATTACCAAAGCCCCCCCCCCCCGATTAAATTTCGGCTTTAAATAACCAATAATGTGTCGATATGCCGTTAAACAAACCAAACCAAAGGCTAACAAGATTAGATTTATACTTTATATAAATATATTCTTCTTCCTTTGTTTCATTCAGTGGCGTGCATAGGTCTAGTAGCGCCAAGGGCGAGGATTGTGACTGACACCCTCCTATCCATCTCCGCAAACAAAATCGCAACATATAATTAGTTTATTTTCTTTTGGATAAATCCATTGTTCACAAAGTTTATTCACAATTAGTCAGAAGCAATATTTAAATAAAAAAGTAATACAGTGTACAAATTCGACAAATTTTATTTATTTATAGATTATAAAAAGGTTGAGAAAATGGCTTCGTTTGTAAAACATTTCTCAACCGTATTTTGTTGTTTTAACACTAAAACTACAGAAAGTTGAATATACCGATTAAAAAAAAACTAATAACAGACAGTTGATAAAAATATATGAAGAACAATTTCAAGTCAGTAGCAGTTAGATTAAATTTTGCGTAAATATTTCTTGTTTTGCAAAATCTTTTGAGAAAGTTTTTGTGAAATATGAAAACAAAAAGAGAAATTATATTACTGTGCCCTCAAAAAAAATAAAAAATCTGAAAGATTAATTTTTAAAAGATATTTCATTTCAATTTTGGATTAAAATTAAGTTTGTTTAGAAATTCTTGACTTTTTCGCTCTGTCTTCTGTGACATTGGTGATTATAAACTTAAGTCAGGTTTACTTACTAATAATAATAAATAGTGAAATAGAAGATTTGTATCTTGCATAGAATAGAATGCACGGATAATTAATAACCAAAACTCATATTTTCTATTAAGAGTTTCATACTTACATTATAAACAAATAAAGTTTACTTATTTTAGTGGTGGATATTGCATTACTTATATTCTGAGGTCTTGATTACTGTTTTCCTTTGTATGAGTACACCTGACTTTGTGGGAGGTTAGAACAACAATGATTTAAAACTAGTCCTCATATTTCTTGCATGAAATGGCCACCACATTGACATACAAATTTACATGATGGTTGCATAATATAATTATGCATACTATCAAAGAAATTCCACGTTTTTATTCTAATTATAAAGTTTTGGCCGTTTATTGCTATATTGGTGGTGCTAATCAATAAAAGATATGTAATAGTAGTTTATATTTTTAATGTACAAAGAAAAACAAGATGATGATGATGATGATAATAATAATAATATTTCGCTCAACTGTAATGAGATATTTCATGCTCTATCTTATTTGCATTTGGTTTAGAAGTTCGTAAATATAAATTTACTGAAAGAGGTTCAATTGTACTATAACCACTGTTGGATTTACTCGCCCATTTCGCGCGGTATTCGCCCAGAAGTTGGATAAAATAGATTATTGGTGTGAAATGGTACTTTTATCCTGACAAAAATTCTAATTTATTTTAAACATATATAAAATTGAACTTCTGTGCCGAATATTTACCTGTCATCGAAAAGAAAATTTAGCGACATTGTTATTCTTAAATTATCGCCTAGTATAATTTAACCTCTTAATTTTTGCTCTTGAATTCGTTAAATTCCGTTAAAACTTTTTTTTTGTAAACGGAATGTTAAGTTTATTTTTTGTGTCAAAATGTTTATTTTTGGGGTGTAGTAAAATTTTAAATAAATACAAATATTTTTGTTGCAAGAAAAAAAAACAAGACAAAAGGAAATGGCCGTCAGTGATTAATACATTGAATTAAACTTGGATTCTCAACACTTTAAAAACTAAATTAGAATTTTATTCCAGGACAAGAAAGACTATTAAGACCAACAATTAATTTTATCCAAAATTTGTGCGAATACAGAGCGAAATGGGCGAGAAAATCCAGAGCTCCCTACAAGTGAAAGAAAGATCTACTTGTACAAATAAAACTACTTAAAATTTCACATTACATGAAGAATATGATTTTAAATAGGAACCAAAGATTAATAAAAAAATAATTGCTAGCACTTGATTTTCATTTTCTTTTTAAACACGATTTAAAATTGTTTAAAATAGAGTTAATAAAAGAAAAAGACATTTATGTTGATGCCAAGTTTCGTTTGGTTTTCAGTTTTTACTTTTTAGTCTGAAAGAAGTTCACTCTATTTCAAATATAACCAAATTTTTTTAAGTAGTCTTTGATTTTATGGAATTCTATCTCTGCACCCACCCTTTATATCTTTTGAACTTTTTTTTCACTACCAGTTCACAGACATGAAAACTCAAAAGTTGAACCAAGAAATATAAGATTTACGGTAAAACCTTATTTGAAGACAATGGTCATACATTATTGGTGCTTTGAGAAAAGTTTATGGAGATAAAAAAAAGAGCAATTTAAAAATGGACAACTCGTGTCAAATAAGCACGTGTGGAGGTTGGCGTATAAGATTGTTTTTTATATTCAAAATGAATGCACGTTTAGCGAACGCTGCTTTGGAAGTTTGTCATTTTCAATGCAAATACAAATTTGTATACTTGTCCATGAAACAAAGGTCGTAACTAGTAGTACGTTAGATTAGGAAGAAAGGGTCGTCTCCTTCTTTGGAGCAGACAACTGTCATGATTAGTTCTGTGATTAAAGTGAACTGGACCAGCCTGCCCCGCTTTATAGCGAAGGTTAGAGTAGGCTGATCTCTAGACTTTGTTTTACCTACGTTTACAATGAGTTAGTGAATCTTTGTAATATTATCTTTCGCAGTTATACTTTGTCTTTGATATTTTATTTTTGGTTATCCAAGAGTTTGACCTCTCCTTAAGAATACTGGTGGAAATGGTAATTAGGTGTTAAACAGATATTAAGTAGAATCTACTTAATATCTGCTTAACATCTAATTACCAGTTAATTTTGCCGATATAGACATATCTTCGCAAGAGCCTCTCATCGAATTACAAAGTGATGAAATAATGCATGCAAAATTCCAAGGTGGAAAGTGCAATATATGGTAAATAAATGATATTGCTACAAAGTACACTTTCCTCTGGGATAAAGCACAGATCCACGTTATTGCTTCTCCGACATCTTGTTGAATCGGGATTTAGTCGTGTTTCTCAACTGTTTCTGAAAAGAGGTGACATTCGACTATCATTAACATTGATGGAACCAGATATAAAGAAACTCGCTAAGCAGCATCAACCACAAGAATCTCATTGAATAAATATTCCTTTCTTTTTTTCTAATCGCACACTTAACTTAAATTGGTTTATTAAAAATTTTTAACCATAAAGAAATGCTGTAGTGAATTCCATTGTCTGAAGTGCTTTGCTCCCCATCGGCTTGACCATGAAAGAAACATTGTAATATTGTAATAGAAGATATTGGTCAATAAAATTATTATTACTATAATTATTATTATTATTATTACTAATATTACTATTATTATCATAATTGTAGAATAATTTATTCGCATTAAATTAGTTTTCCTTTCAAAATAAAGCTTAATTATATAATATTTCTTTGATTATTAAACCTCAAAAATTTTATTATTGAAAAATATAATATTGTCGTCTTATGTCAAATAGCTATTAAGAGGTTCACCAAGAACAAAAAGGAAGAGAAAAGGGGTCTGTGGGTAACAAATAGGTTGAGAACCACTGAAGAAGATGCCTTTTTTTTTCAAGAGATTTAAGAAATAGTTTTATTTTATTTTATTTTATAAATGTTGCATAGTTTTTCAGACGAGCCGCAGTTGAAAATATCGAACAGATCGGCAAGTTATCAACATCAGTTTGCGAAGCAAAATCAATGTCGTTCAAGATTTAATTAAGGGTGACCGACGATTATGAGCAGAAATTATAGCTACCATCCTAAACATAACATCTAATTCATTCCACACATTTTTATCTGAAGAACTAATGTTGAAAATATTCACTGCTCGTAAGAAATCTGTGGCAACCATATCAGTAACAGAAAAAAGTAGAAGATTTGATTGAAAATTTTAACAAATTGGATCCAAAGACTGAAAGCTATCTGAGGTGAATGTTTAACTAGATATGATGAAACTAATCAGTCTCTTATGTACCATACGTGATACACGCTTAGGCGTTCATGTATCTTTTCGTATCATGACTGATGTGACAGATTTTCCCTGACATTTCTTTCTGCGGTAGACCAGTTGCCATCCAAGACTATAGAACCGTCTACCTGATATTTACCCAATTAGTACGTAAGCGAATATAATGGATTCGACAGGAATTCGAACTTGGCCAATTCCGATTCCTCAATCCAAGCCGCTATCCATTTCTCTACCGTGCCTCCTTGAACATTCAGTCCAAAAAATGATTACCTAAAGTTGGAAAGTGTCCATTCAAAGTATAATGTAAGACGGACAGGAGGTAATATTGGGCAAGAGTTTTCTGGGATGCTGAAGGTATTTTGTTAGTTAACATTGTAGAAGGATAAAATTCACAAATATTTGCTGATTTCGAAAGTGTTTGGAACAAATTAGCTGAATACTTTGCAATAAAATTTCATGGAAAGTTTAATGAGAATATCTTTTTGCACCACGGCGATCCCCCTGTCAATTCTTTTTATCAAGGAAGGGGACATTGCGAGAATTTCGATGAGAAATCATTAGACATACACATTAGAGTCCTGATTTAGCCTGTTCTGACTTTTTCTTATGTCTTGATTAAAAATAAAGAAGAAAGTACACATCTTAAGGTCATTAATGACTCAGAATCGACGGCTTTGACATAGTTAGATTCCATGAGCTATTTTGTGATTTATTGCATGTCTGGTATCACTAAGAAAAGTGCATTCAATTCGCTGACGTTGATGGAGATTATGTGAAGAATAAAGATTACATTTAGAAAAAAGTTGTTTTATAAGTACATGTTTCACAAAACTTTTGAATGCACGTCTTATTTAACTCTTTCTCTCTCTCTCTTTCTCTCCATATATATATATATATTTATATATATATATGTGTGTGTGCGTGTGTGTGTATGCGCGCGTGTGTATTTGTATTAATACATATATATATATATATATACATATATATATATACATATTTATATATATATACATATATATATATACATATATATATACATATATATATATATATACATATTTATATATATACACACATATATATATACATATATATATATATATATATATATATATATATATATATATATATATATATATGTATATAAGTAACTATACTCGTCTCGAAATACCTTCGAATTCTTGATTTGCCAATAATCAAATCAATCTCGAAGGAAAAAAAGGTTTTAATAAAAGAAAGAGCCAGGAACATGAAAGTCTGTCGAAAATAATCACACAGATACAGGTTTAAACACAAAAGAAAAAATCCGACACGAGTAAACAACTGACTAAAAAGTGCTCGATACAAACGTAGAGCAGACGTCTTTAGCCAGCTCTCCCTGACGATCTGCTTAAGTGAAACCTTGGTAGGTTTGTCTGGCTCACTAGCTTTGACTATATATATATATATATATATATATATATATATATATATATATATATATAAAAGTGGACATAGAAGTCAGCACTTAGAGGCGACAGTCTGTTTCATGCTAGTGCAATTGTCAGGCAACTAGTGCCGTTTTTTTCTCGGCTATTTATATATAAGGGTCAGTGGTGCATTGTGGGTAGTCTATTTTGGCGGTTACTTTTACCGGAAGTCGCTTATTTGTTTTATTTATGTCAAATTATTTTGCTTGTTTTTTTGTTTTTTAATTTAATTTTTATTTTTTATCTTATATATTTATTTTTCTTTTTTATTTTAATCGGTTTTTTTATTAACGTAGTAAAAATTTGTTTATATAGCTTATTGTTGGTAGTCTATTATGGCGGTCATTTACCGGAAGTCGTTTATTTGCTTATTTATTTGGGTCAAATTGTTTTGCTTGTTTTTATTTATTTTCATATTTATTTTTTATCTTATATATTTGTTTATTTGTCATTGATTAAAGCTATTTGTTGAATTTTGGGGTGGAATGTTGTGGTTTGTTCTGACTATTATTTTGGTGGGAACAGTTTTTAATTTATCTATTTGGATTGATTATCTTTATTTGTTTTTTTCTAAACGGCTAATTTATCGTTATCGGTTGTTAGTTTATTTATATATTTGGATGTATTTAGATCAATTTATTATACTTGTTGTTATTTATTTATTACACTGTATATTTTCTCTTTTTGGTTTTCGATTTTTAACTAACGCAGTATATTATTTTTTATTAATTTTTTTTTATCGTTATATAACAGTTATAGCTATTTTCCGTCCGGTTTTTTGTTTTGATTTTTATAGTTTAATTTTTTGTTCATAATAGTTTGATAATTTGTTCATTATTTACTTTAATTATTTTTTTCGCATATTCTAACAGGTGTGGTTTTGTAATTTGTTTGGATTAATTTATTTTGCTTATTTTATTGTCATTTTGTTTGTTTATATATTTATTTATTTTTCTATTTTAAGTTGCGTAGTAAAAATTTGTTTTCATGTCTGCATTTTGTGATTACCTCGAGCTAATCTCAAAATGCAGACATGAAAACAAATTTTTACTACGCAACTTTTATGTCCACTTTTATATTTTATATTTACACACGCTCTATCTCTGATATTGAGCACTTTATCCCATAAATATAGCACACTTTAAGACTATATTTCTTTATATATATATATATATATATATATATATATATATATATATATATGTGTGTGTGTGTGTGTGTGTGTGAATGCATTTATATATATGTATGCGTGTGTATATATATATATATGTATATGCAAGTATATATGTATATATATGCATTTATACATGTATATATATGTATGCACGTATCTATATATATGTGTGTGTGTGTCTATAAAGAAATTTATATGTCATGTATGTATGTGTATATATATATATATATATATATGCATGTGCGTGTATATATATACGTTTGTGTGTGTCTGTGCCTGTGTTTGTGTCTGTACTTTGCGCAGAAACGATACCATAGCCAATAAGGATTTTCTGAGTCGAGTTTATTGTTAGTTGAATATATATATATATATATATATATATATATATATATATATATATATATATATATATATATATCGAACATGTTATGAAAACAGGAGCCTCCCGTAACGCAATAGATTTTGGTAGTACCAGATATGCTGCAGGCGTAGCATCCTCAACAACGTCTCGGGCAAGGTATCATGAAAAAGCCAAATCTCTCTTAAGGCTGTTTTTAAAGTTGTTCCTCTCTTAGAAAATTATTGCTACAGAAAGCTAGAGATACCTGTTTGTCTTATTATTAAACCCATACCTCAAGAACTAGTGATCTAATAAGACCTATCCCAATGTTTTTTTTCTGCAAAACTGAAGGCAATTAACTTGGTTAGAATTTGAAATCGGCTCTCCAAATTCTTCTTTCCGAGACGCTAGTCGCTCCATTCTATCGAATTAATTGATTGCCATACGACAAAATAACCATTCGATATTCTGACTCAGGAAGAAAGTCCATAGTTTAGTTCAGCATTGATATCTTTTTCTTTTTAATCATTTCACCCCAAAATGCTGAAAGCCACTAAGTAGCAAGGAGATATCGAGAGGGGAAGAAACAGAGAGACCAATAAAAGAACAGGATTCAAACAGACAAAATGTTTGCTGATATCGCATTTAAAATATTGAAAATCGTAGTTGATAACAAAGCGGAAAGCCGGATGTGTGTTCCACAAAAGAATAGTGTCTGAAAATAGACTATTAACAAAAGTTACGTTTATAACTATCAACTTCAAATCTAAAGTTATTCGACCTAATTTCCAGTCTATTAGTAGACTTAAATTCGTGAAGTTGTGCTATCAAATTAGAAAGCTTCTAGTTCTCCGAGACTTTTCCGAGCTCACCGATATTATCACATATACTAATTTTTAATTCCCTGATAAATCTGGGATATTGTATCAGATTTTCAAATTCTTTTTCCTTCAATCTGCTGTGACGGCGGCATCCATTATTTGCCAGAGTTTGTTTTCTTTTTTATATAATGACTAGACCTGATCTTCTGCAGCGGATTAGGTAGATATTTAAATTATAAAATGCTAAAAGCATTTCCCTTTTCTATTCTTTATGCAACATTTTGCTAACTTTTGTAAGGCACATTATAAAACTTCTATTTATTATAACAATTATCATAACACTATAAAGAATTATGCAGATCAGTATACTCACCTTGCGTGTCTCTAGCCCCATGTTCAGACCGCTTGCCCTCTGGTCTTGTATCATCATAAAATTTATGAGTTTTAGTGATTACCTATTTTCTCATTTTCATCAACTTCTTTCCTGGATCTTGCCATTCTTTCTTTTGTCCATGTAATTTGATTATTTAGCCAACTCTTTAATAATCTGTAAGGGTCGAAACCTTTTTATTGAAAGAGCAGATGTGTGGATGGCGGCCTGTACACATTGATTCAGTAATTCGGTTCGAACAATCTGCTAGCCTTCCGGAAATTATTTAATAATAGAAAGGTGATGATTCATTTTTCGAATACTTTTTTTTTTATAATGCTTACTCTTCAACTCAGAACTTTTGATGATACAAAACCAGAGGGCAAGCGGTCTGAACATAGGGATAGAGACGCACAAGGTGAGTATACTGATCTGCATAATTCTTTGTATAGCGTTCCTATATTATTATCCGTTCTATTAATTTCTTTCTTTGGATACTCCAAATTTCCGTTTTCGTCGTCATTTCTAACTTCCGTTTTCCGTTCAGTTTCTTACGTTTCCTTTCAACGCTTTGATTTGTTTCAAATTCTACTACTTTTTACTTCTTTTGTAAAAGTTGCCTACGTTTTTGCCCCCACCCCACCCCCAACTTCATTTTACGCTTTATTTCCGCTTCAAATCCAGTTCTAAATTGGACAGTGCAGACATGGTAGCCTGTCTTTTCGTCGTTTTCTCTTAATTTAACTTTACCCTCGCTCTATTCAGACGGTACTTTTTTCTTTCTCTTTCCTAGTTCGCCCAGCCCCGAAACAACCCTGCAAATAACTCGATAAAACTTTAAGTCTATCTATACTCGCACCGCAACTGTCGACGCGGAGTGCTGTCGAAACAATACTTTTCGCCCTAAGCAGCCAATGACCCATAAGTATACGTTTAGTCTATTTTCGGCGCACCTGTCTCAAAGATTAAAGTAGATTAAGGTGCCAATGTCCGTCAAAATGGCCTACGGCTATGAGGTGATAAACAGCAACCGATCTATCACACGCTTTCCTGAATACTTAACCGTTAATCGATTGGCCAGCGATTACGCTTTTCTGCCAAAATTAACTTTTCTTTTGCATTTACGACTATTATTATGATTGTAACTATTTCAATTAGACCACGTCGCTTTCCTCCTCTTTTTTCACTTCCTGTTATTTGAGTTTTTTCTTTAGAGCAACTTCCGCTTTGACACATTTTTTAAAAATCTATTTTATCGTCGAAATATTAACACGTCATTCTGTTTGATTTTTTTTTTTTTTTGGTATATCCTTTCTTTTCATTAATCATTTCCTTTTTTCTTTGCGTTTTTCCCTTATCTTTCTTCATTTTCTTCTTTTTCCATTTTCTTCATACGGTTCGCACCTCTTTCTTACTTTTTCTGTTGTTATGATTTATTCCTACTCTTCTTCGTTTGGCCAATCATACTTCTTAAAGGAACGCTTTAGTTATTTGTTAAACGTAGCTTTCTTCGTTCCCTTTCTTTACATTTTCTCCCTTCTACACTTTTCCCGGATTATAAAGACATATAAAATAGGTTATAAATAAAACTTCGGGCTGCTTCGTATGTCTTTATTCTAATCCGGCTTTTTCTTCCCCGTTTCGTCTTCTTCTTCTTCTGTGGACTTATTTTCAACATCATAATCATCATCATCATCATCTACTAGGCTCTCCTCTGCTGCTTCTCGAAGTTCTTTTGGTTTTCATTTGTCCATACTCTTTGATCCTTCTGCTTCTTCCTTTAGGTTATGTGTACCATTTCCATTGGTAGTTTACTTTAATGTCTTTCTTTCTTTCCATTTTCCTGTCTAATGTTTTGGTCTTCCCAACACCTTCCTCTGTTATTATCAATTCTTTCTCTTTTTTTTTATTTTACCTTGTTTTACTTTTCATATTGGTAATTTCGTGGTTTTTCTTTATTTCTTTTCTACTTTAATTTTGGTATTTAATTTTCCCATTTTTATCCCATCATTTCTTTTTTCTTTGGCTCTTCTTCTTCTCCTTCTTCTAACGTTTCCATCTTTTATCTTTTGGTTTCTTCTTCCTTCAGGTGATGTAAAACTTTTCAAATTGGTTATGTCCTTTTCTTTCTTTCCTTCTATATCCATGTCTTTGTTTTTCTTTCTTTTTCATTGTCCATTTCTTCTTATTTTTATTACTATTATTTGTACCTTCTTTTGCTTTTTATATTGGTAATTTTGTTGTCTTTCTTTTTTTTCTACGTGCATTTTGATGTCCAATTTTTCCGTTTCATCTCAGCCTTTCTTTTTTATTGGCTATTTATTTTTCTTCGTCTTCTTCGTCTTTTAATTTTTCCATCTTCGTTTAAATTTATCTTTCGTCTTCCTTAATGTGATGATGTAAAATTCTTCAAATTAGATATTTCATTTTCCTTCTTTCTTTTCTAATGTCTACATTAATTTTCATATCTCTTTCGTTTTTCATATCTCTTTCTTTTTTCTTGCCATACTTCTTTTTCATTGTCCGTTTCTTCTTCTTTATTAATTTATTAAATTTTCTTCTTTCTTCGTGATCGCCGTCATCTTTAGTTCTCTATACTTTTATTAATTTTGTCTCAGTTATATTATTGTTGTAATGTCCCCCTATTTGTTTACTCTCTGTATTCTATTGATCACTTCTTCATCTCGATTCATTTAGACTCAATTCCTGCATCTTTTTTGACATTCTCCATTTCAGTCTTTTTTTTCAATGACTCTTTCGCTTAACCGGTCAATCCCATTTTTGGTTGAGAAAGTAATCGTTTTATACTTCCTTCAAACGATGTCATCATTCACCAGCCCCTGTTCACTTGACTCACTCCCTTTAATGTCCTCAAACTTTCCTTTTTTCTTCAAAACTTCTTCCCTAATTGTCTTCTTAGTTCTCTTCTTTTTCGACTTCTCAATACGATTCTCGTTATTTCCGTCTCCATTGTTGTCGGTGTAATAACATTCAATTTCCTTTTCGTTTACTGGTGAAAAACTTGACGTCATGAAATTTGGATTACCGTCCAGCCGATCAACATTCAGGTCTAAAAACAAATAATATCTTATGGCCGACCATCAATTTAAATGGCTGACGGAATCGGATAATGGAAAGTGTTAGGTTAATGTCGTCTCGTTAAAGTTGCCAATATACAGTACATTAGTTCTTCAAACTTTTTCTCTTGGTATATATTTATAACACAGCTTATTACAGACTGATTCTACTAAACCAAGGAAAGTGGCAACAAAAATGAAAGTAAAGCGTAATTTTTTAAAAATGATTGAAAAATTTAGATATCTTAACAGTTTTAATTTTTATTTAAATAGCAAGAAAATAGGATAAATCTAGCGATAAAATGTAACAAAATAAAATATCCTGACGTCGTGATATTCACTTGCATTGATTTTAGAAATCTTCCGCCAACATAATAGTCCTCATCGAAATTTGTGTCAGAGAAAATACTCTAATGATTAAGTCGATTTTTTAAAATGATTTACTCTATACTTTTTTTAATGATTTACTTTGGGCTTCAAGTTTTAAAAATGATTCTCATTGTACCCAATGATTTAAAATGATTCACTTTATACTTAATGAATTAAAAACGATTTACTTTGTACACGATGATTAAAAAACGATTTGATTTGTACCTAATGGTTTACAAATATTTTAGTTTGTAAACAATGCTTTAAAAATGATGTACTTTATTACTTTACATTGATTTAAAAATTATTTACTTTATAATAATGAATTAAAAACGATTTACTCTGTACGCAATGATTTAAAAATGATTTAATTTATACATAATGATTTAAAAATGATTCACTTTGTACACAAGGATTTAAAAGTATTCACTTTATTCCTGATGATTTAATTTTGTACATAATGATTTAAAACTTACTTAAATTGTACACAATGATTTAAAAATGATTGAATTACGAAATCAAATGCTGACTTTACAATAGCCAACTTTTTCTTTTTTCCATCATTTCACCCCAAACAAGGTAATAAAGACACTAAGTCCGAGTGTTAGAGGATATAATAAAAATTATTAAGGAGAGATAACTAAAAGTTCTAGCAATTAAGAAGACAGAAGATAACTATTGACATTGCATTAAAATTAGTGAATATCAAACTTGACTGGAAAGCAAGAAGCCAGAGGAATATACCACAAGCGATTTTATATCTATCCATTTTAATTGAAAAATGATGAGACATCGCCGCCAGTCTAATAGTCCGCTTAAATTCATAACATCTGGGTTCCACAGAGGGAACTTCAAAACAATTTTCCTGAAATTATTTCTAGAAAAGACACAAGGAATCTGTGTTATAGTGGTGATTGAATCCGGAAAGATCTTTCGTTCTTTAGACAATAAAAAATTCATGAGTTCCTTTATAGCTTCAACTGAAGTCTTAACATTATTTTCCCGCTAAAAGTAACACTTCGTAATTTGTGAAATGTTTGCTTGGGGAACAACTACCAAATAACACAAAACGTCTAAGAATGGATGCTGAAAACAGCATTATTTAGAAACTACACTATAAATTAACAAGAAACAAAAACGTCCAACCAAACAATGAAGAGTTCGTGGAAAAAATAATTCAAGGCGAGAAACACGGTATTACTGTGCAATTTGTGAAGACAAATTAACTCCCTACGTTGTTGATTGTTTTGAAAAATAACCATTGTTGCTTTTCAGTTGTTTCCTTTACGGGTTATATTTTCAATAGATTTTTTTTATATTTTCAATAGATTTCCTTTATATTTTCAATAGATATTTTTATATTTTCAATAGATTTCTTTTACATGCAATGACAAAAGTATGCAAGTGTAGGCTTTAAGAACGCTTTTTTTCAACTAAACCTACAAGGTTCGCGTATAGTGTCCTTTTATAGTCTCAGTAAACAGAGAAAACTCTCTCAGTTGAATAAAGATTTCTTAAAGCCTATACCTGCTCACTTTTGTCATTACACTCACCTTGAATGACATTCGGTTAACTAGCGAAAGGCGTAACCACACCTCCTAATACAGAAGATAAAATTGACATTAAGAGCTCTTGGCCTGTTTGGCAAAATATTTAAATATTCGGAACAAAATATCCAAGCTGAGTTTTTAGACGACCTGTTTTGTAATCATTAGGCATAATCGTCAGGACGTTTTTAGAAAGAATTGTAAACACCTTCATTTTTAACGACTGCAGACAAACCGGAAAATCCAAATATTTTACCGCTGAAACAAGAGCCTGAATGAATATTTCCAACTTGTTCTTTCTAAAATTCTGTCACTTATGAAATCTTCTGGTTATCAAAATAAATAAGTATCTACAATTGCTAAATCTGGTGAGTATGACAAATGTGTAAGAATGTGGGATCCTAACGATCTTAATTTCTTTTTGGATTGGATTTGCTGTGTATGCACTATAAATTTAATGCTTCGTTTATCTTATCAGGCTGATGGCAATAAAAATCTTCAGGTATGGCCCTGCCATGTTTTAGGAAGCTCGTAATAGATGGTACCTTTCATATTCCACAAGCACAAGTGTTGGTAGTTTTCGCATTTTGTGACAACCACTGGCGTTTATCTTTTCTTTTGACCCTCAAAACCTATTTTTATCACCTCTAAGAATGCAATACAAACATGAAATATGGAATTTCTGTAGATTTTTTTAAAATCATTTCACTTCAAGTAAGGTTCTTGTTCCGCAAGGGGCTACTGAGTGTGAAAGAATATGAGAAAAAGAAAAAATATTATTAAGGAGAGAGAACAATAACATAACAGGAATTAAGAAGACAGAAGATAACGATTGACGTTATATTTAAAATTTTGAAGATCAAAGTTGCCTTGAAAGAAAGAAACCAGACGAGAGTTCCACAAGTGAGAAGTATACAAATTAGATTGCATCTAATCATTTCAACTGTAAAATGAGGAGACATTACCACTAATCTTGTACTGCACTTAAATTCATAAAGTCTAGATACCATAGCAGAAAATTCACCAGAACAAGTTCCATGATAGTATTCATATGGGGTGTTTGGAAAGTCATTATTCACATAGATTTTTTTGTCTTCTTCTTTCGATTTTAGTAATCAATTGAATCCATCTATTGCCTTGATTGGAATGAAATGATTGCAAATAGGCCTAAATATTGATTATGGGATGACTAGAATTAAGGTTTCTATAGGTCATTAGAATATTTTTAATCAATTGTGGTAAATTTTATTAATATTTCAATATTTATTCATTTTACTCTCTTTTTCATGTCTGTATACTTACTGGTGGTTTTGTAAGGGAGACTACTGTAGCATACAACAGGTCCCTTCCCCTCTCCCTCTCTCCCAGTCTTTCACCAATAGGAAGAATCAAACCATGCTGTGCCTCGATTCTCATTTGTATCTGCATGCGTGAAAACTGAGAAAGGTCTAGAGGAAACTTACAAAGGAAGCATACATATAATTTAGAGCCACAATGAGAAATGAAAAATATCAATCTTTTTTCCGATATATTTGGTTGTTTATTAAGGGATTCGCTTGGTACAGTCTAGGAAGATGCAAGGAGTTACTGAGTGTTAGAGAATATGAGAAAAAGAAAAACACATTTTTAAGAAGTAAGAACAATAAAATAACAGGTATTCAGAAGACAGAAGATAACGATTGATATTGCATTGAAATTATTGATGACCAAACTTGACTGGAAAAGTTAGACGAGAATTCCACAAGCGAGATGTGCAAGAGAAGAAACTGTTAGCATAGAACTTACGATTGAATCTAGCCATTTCAACTGCGCTTCAATATGCCATGTCGAGTTACCAAAGAGGAAAGCGCATCAGACAAATTACCATGAAAAGTACTAGAGAAATTACTTTACCTCTGTCTTTTTTAGCCGAGAGGTTAGATCTGGACCGATAACACTGAAGATACCTTTTTTGAACTTGGCAAGAATATCTACATACATAGCAGAAGCTCCCGTCCAGATGTGATATTCAATACATGGACGAATGGGAGACTTATAAACGTGTAAGATAAATTGAGGCTAGTAACATTTTCTAGCAAGAAACTGAATAAACTTTCCTAGTGCAGACATAGAAATTTATTCAATATAAGCTTTTAATTTCATGTTAGCTGGAAACGTTAGCCCACGAATGGGCAATGAGTTACTCTCCTGAAGGTTAGAATCAATCGTGCTGATGGAAAGCAAAAAAAAAGGTTCTGTCAGAAGATTAAAAGAAATATAATATTGAGCTGTATTCTCATGCGAAATATCATGAAGAATCCAAATACTTTATTTTTCGAGTTCTCCCAATTAAACTCTAAAATTCACTATAAACAAAACAATGTTTCCTGTAGAAGAGATGATATTAGATGTATTCTATTTATCCTTGGATCTCCTTTAGTTAGTTGACTCATAATCCATAGCGGTGAAATACGTAAGCCTATAACATATTACGCAAACACAGGTTCTAACATCAATAATGTCAGAAACAATATCACATGTATAACAACAATTCTTTTCCAATAGACGTTATTAACAGCAATCCTCTGGATGTAAGTATCGACTCCTGATCAACCACATGAGTTTGAAGACATGTAATAACAAAATGAATAATTTGGCACTATATGGATAGAGTAAAAACCATATATGATAATATTTTCCATTCATGAATTAAAAAAGCAATTGAGATAGTTAAGATCTCAGTAGTAATGAATGTTTGCGACAGGAAGTATCATAATGTATATCATTATAACATTTGCTCCTTCATTTAAATCTTATAATATAAAAAGATGAATCTTGGTATTACATAGATGACATTGGGTCCAAAGAAACATTGGTTCCAATGCCGATAATCACTCTCAATTCGGATCATCTACAGCTGTTGAAATTTAACGTGTTTTTTGTTTTGTTTTGTTTTTTTGTTGTAGAGAAATAGTAACTGCACTCGATATCTAATCATCTGTCCTTCTTTTAGACTGGCTTTCAACCACGGCTAAAGTACCACCGTATACTACAGTGTGCCAGACTATTTAACCTATAGCTTTATAGATTGTTATTGCATTGAATCGTTTTCTACGGCTTATCAACCATTTGTAGGATATTTAAAGCCAGAAAATAATTTTAGGATGTAAGATCTTTTAGATAATACTGATTTAATAGTAAAAGACATACTAATTAACCCATAAAAGGGGGATAAGATGTGCATTCATACGTTTCCCAAAGGAATTTGCGCCTAAGTGAATATAACGAACCCAACAGGAATTGGAACTTGGCACTTCGACTAACAATTCTGAACCATTATCTATTACACAACCACCACACCCAAGCTGGCAGCACGAGTTATTCCCAAGCAGTCAGCTATCTAAATACTTACCAGGGTTGAGTTTCTTAACTTCGGTGACCGTATGGGAACGGGTGTTTAATCGTGATGTGGCCGTAAGCTCTGTGCGCTTTTGATTCATTCATAAGGTTCTTAACGGTTGATTTATTTGATTGATTGATTTGTCGTTTGGTTACAATTTACCAGCACTTTCTGCCAGACAATATTGCATTAACATTTTGGGGGGAAGAGATAGAAGTCCCACTATTTAACCCATAGCTTGGAGGAGAAAATCCATATCTTCCCGAAGTGAATTTATCGAACCCAACTGGAATTCGAACTGTACTCTTCGATTACTTATCCCGAGCCGCTATGCATTATCCCACTCGCCCACCTCATTACTAAGCGTATTTGTGCGATTATGAATGTAACGAATAGGCTTACACGCCCATCATATATATATATATATATATATATATATATATATATATATATATATATATATAAAGCAAGAGATTATTTTACTCCCATCTTTCTATCTACATTTAACTAATTCTATTATCCATGGAACTGAAGAAAATTGGATATAGATAGAAAATGGGAAGTAATATCCGCGATCACCTTTTATATCGCCGACCTTGAGTTATGCGATAAGAATGATGACGAACTGGAAAGACTTTTAATAACTGTTAAAAGTTTTAGTGACGACGTCAGAGTGGAGATTGGCATGGATAAGTTTGTGAAAGACATTATGAAAAGAGGCAAGCTGGTTATAGAAACCGTGATAAAAGCGAGGATGTATAATTCAACCTGTCGCCTCCATAACAACTACCATCGAAAACAGCTTATCCAAACGTGATCTACTATTTTTCAAGACTACGTCTAACGCAATGTAGGATATAGTGAAAGTCAAGCGTAATAGCAACAAAAATATAACAGTAGCTGGAATGTATACAATAAATTTCACAAAATATCCAATGATTTATATCAGCGAAACACCAAAATATCTAAAAAAAAAAAAAGAATAAAGAAATTAACTATATAAGCATACGTGACTGTGCGTTAAACGCACTGGTTGTTCACTGGTGGGAACACATCTGACTTTCTACCTAATAAATCCCATTCTGAATAGAAGAGAAAGAATTCACTATGAAGAAAATGCATTGAAACTCTACTGATCGCCCATTTATCTGAATAAATAAACAGCCAATTCTATCCGACCGTATGCCTGAAATCCCTCTAACACGGGCCACACTTGCTCTACATAACACCTTTTTGGAATCAGGGTGAATCCGGGATTGAAAATCTATTCTTCATCTGGTGCTTGAACATAAAGTATTGGGGTTTATGTCCGGATGAGAAGGGGACAATTAAAAATTTAAAATAACTGAAAAAAATATGATTTTAAAAACTTTTAATCAATACTGGATCTAAAGTAATATAAAAACTTTGTGAATTTAAAAAAAAATTAATTTAAATTCAGTTTAAAATATCTCCAAAATTTTCTGAATTGAGAAAATCAATTTCATTCCTTCAAAATGGAAGGGAATCAGAGATAAAGTGAGAGGTTTATTGAAGTGAGGTTTTAATGTTCCTCAGTTTGCTATTTGAAGAAGTCAACTCAACTGAAGTCACACAGTGTTTGTGCTTTGAAGAACTCAGTTTTCGGCCATAATTGGAATTTTGGTTCTAATCGGACTTCTGTCCCAAATCGGTCTTTTGGTTGGAATTGGACTAATAGCTCGAATCAAATTTAAAATGGGGTTTTGAAGTTCCATGGAGTGAATTGAGGAATTCATTTGTAGAAAAAGACAATATGTATAAAGGAAAAAACAATCAGACAACCGTATTCGTTTTTGCCTTCAAGTCCACACTGGACGAAACACGTCGGCTAAAACTACACAAAGTTTCCTATTGTTTTTTTCATTTTATATGCACATACATATATATATATATATATATATATATATATATATATATATATATATATATATATATATATATATATATACTTATTGAACTATTTAGTTCATGCCACGTTGACTGATAAACTCATACAACAAAAAAGTTCTTAAATTGCCATATTAGAAAAAAAACGCTCTCACTTAAATTTTCAAAAATTCAACCTTAGCGTTGCATCTGCACGCACCACAAATTTGTATCTGTTATCAATAAGACATTTAAAAAAAATATATATTTCGATTTGAATTATATTTTTCGTCTTGAATGCTACGTGAATTTGACCAAAAACAAAATAGTTTTATGCCTGAAGATGACCGGAGGAACCGTCGAAAATACTTGCATATTTAAGGAAGATCTAATACAGTTTATAGTTTTAAAAACCAAGCGTCATATCATTCAATGAGTGATTAGTGGGTTAATGCATCTTTAAAATTTAGATAGTGAAGGGATTTCGCTATTTTATATAATTAACTTTAATAATTTAATTTTTGTATGAATGATTCTTTGTAATATAAATTAAACTGCACCATATATATATATATATATATATATATATATATATATATATATATATATATATATATATATTATAAATTAATAGATTTAAAATATGGTTTTACCGCTACACAGTGATAACCATGTTTCAGAAATGGAAGCTAAAGCCCCTGAATTTAATTTTGTTATTAAACCAAAGACATTAGTTCCATTTCCTCATCAAGCGAATTTTGGAGTAACTTACTTTTAAAAATTTACGGTTGTTAACGGCACAGGGAAGATTCATAGTTTGAGGGTTTCCAAGGTTACCGATAAATCCATTCATCTAGACAAGGGGTGGTAGAGGGTTCAATTTTTAATTTTCGTTGTATCAGTTAATAGTTACATTTGAAAGCGGGGTTATGTTTAGGGATGGGTAGGGATGTATCTTTCAACAAATTCTGACATCCGCTAAATTCATGTCATCTGGGTTAACTGTAAACATATATATATATATATAACTGTAAACATATATATATATATATATATATATATATATATATAACTGTAAACATATATATATATATATATAACTGTAAACATATATATATATATATAACTGTAAACATATATATATATATATATATATATATATATATAACTGTAAACATATATATATATAACTGTAAACATAGCTCCTCCAAATATACATATATATATATGTATATATATATATATATATATATATATATATATATATATATAACTAAGCATAGCTCAAAATTTAACTTACTATAGAAGTAATATTTTTGACGATAAGGCAATGTCACTGTAATTTTAGTATGTAATTACTTATATTATCTGCGAATCCGTCTATCTGTATACATATATGAAGGTTTACGTTTATTGTGTTGTTTGTGTCTGCACATGAGTATATCTTTATAGATATATGTATATATGTGTACGTGAATTTTTAGAAAATACATATATATACATATATATATATGAGTGTGTATATATGTGTATTGCATGTACATGCATGTGTGTATATGTATATATGTATGTGTGTATGTATATATAGGTATGTGGAATTGTGTGAGTTTGCATTGATGACTGTTATATATGTGCTTGTTTATATATTTATGCGCTTGTATATATATGGGTGTGTAAGCGTATGTACGTATGTGCGTGTGTCTATATATATGTGTGTGTTTGTGTGGTTTTGTGTATATCTATGTATATATATCTGTATATGTATATATCTTAGTGTTTTTGAATGAATTATCTATGCTAACTACAATCTACTTTTGTTTGATAGTGGTTTCCAAATTGCTTGTAGACTTAACTGTTGTGATCTGTGACATTTTAATGTTGCATGGACTTTATTTCCCTGATAGTCATTTGGATAATATTGTTAGTATATACACACACATATATATATATATATATATATATATATATATATATATATATATATATATATATATATATATCTTGATTATTTGAACACCATTATAATTTAATAACTTCGAAGTGTCCAGGTAGATTTCTTACATAAATAAATAAAAGTATTTTGGAAAAAAACAAACGTTTGTAAAATAATCTTGCACCTGCGATTTTGTAAAATTATTCTCAAGTATTTCTTATAGCTTAATAAATATAAAAAAAAACTACCAAAATCATTGGAAAAAGCTATTTATTTTTAGCTTAGTTTCTATTTTCGGTTTCATTTTTTCTAAGTCTCTGGTGGAAGTTACAGATAAAATATCATCTAATTCATGTTCTTCTGGAATTTTCAGTTGAATAGAAATTTTTGTCGTGTTCGAAATATCTTATAGAGCGTTCATTCTTTTATATGCTGTGTTCTTTCCTGACATTGACGATCATAGCTCTCCATAACTTCCAGCAAATTTTGACTGCTAAGTATAAACTTTTAGAAGACAAAATGCATGATCAGCAGCAAAACGATGAGCCAAAAGTGCAAATTACAAATCGGCGATATAAAAATCAATCAATTTAAATATCAGGGGAAGTTTTAACATAGGACGGAAAGTGCAACACTGCAATTCGAAGACGTATTGGGATTGCCAAAGTGCTTTCCACAAGCTAAGCAGTGTATTAAGAGACAGGAAATTTTCGTTGGAGACAAAGAAAAGACTATTGTAATGTTATGTGATATCTGTCCCATTGTATGGCAGTGAATACTGGACAATCTTTTCAAAGATGAAGAACAGGCTTGAAGCAGCAGAAATGTGGTTCTACAGAAAGACATTGAAGATACAATGGACCGAACATGTGAGCAACAACAAGATTTTGGAGAAAATGGAAACGAAAAAGAAACGTAGACAGAACACAAGGAAGAGGTACGTAATGAAGGAGGAGGGTTTGGACAATCTGATACTCACAGGACAGATTGAGAGCAAGAATGACAGAGGAAAGCAGCGCGTAACATATTTAATGAGCTTGATTAAATGGATGGTAGAACAGGCTTTAGGAGAAATAACAAAAAGACAAAATTTATTAAGAGATACAATGGACAGGAAGGTGTGGAGGGCCATGATCGCCTACGCCCGGAAGGGACACGGCACATAAAAGAATAAAATTATACCTTTCAGTCACTATTCTGTTATCCAGTTCGTTAGGCATGTTACTAGCTGTTTCCTTTTGATTCTCTTGATTTTAATATGCCCTGAGAGTGTTACATTCTCCAGGCTCTCTTTCTTCATGATGTATCTCAGAAATTCCAGTTGTCTCTTTCTCATTGCAATTATTAATTTCTTTATAGTTCTTATTTTCCATAAGACATCCATTTTGCTTAGATATTTTGTCAATTCTATTCTCAGCCTTCATCGGTAAAACCACATCCTTTTGCCTGTGAATGAAGCCGTTCAGCATTCACTGCCACATAGAAGGATACATATTATAGCACAGTTTTGCAATCATTTCTTAGTTTCTGAGGAGATTTTCTTATCTCTTCATATTGTTTAGTTTCTGAAAATCTTTATTTCTATGTACATTAGGATATTTGTGTGAAATGTCTCGTCATAAGTTCCTCTTGCCTCCCGTATTTCTTGTCGGTGTCCAATTATCCAAGCCCCCTTTTCTTCATTATGTCTCCAAGAGATATCAACGGTATTTTCCTAATTTCCGTTACATATGCCCTTGCTCTTATTTCACTTCAAACTCGCTCATCGTTCACATGCTTTCTTCAGGGTATTCTCAGCATCCTTCTGTATAAGCTTGAATGTTAAATCAAAGAATTAAAATGTTATTTTTTTCCAGTGAAGTCATTTACTTCAGTCAAACTTAATTTTTCAGGAGCAATTTTTATGTTTGGTTTGTTTTCCGACATATGAACCCATTGGGTCATTTAATGTCGAAATTTAATGTTTTTTCCTAAATAAAGTCTTGTACATAAAATGTAAAAAACATTCATTTTAAATAGTAAAACTGATGTTATGGTTATTCTTTTATATTTTTAAAATCAGTTTAGTTTCACTTAGGAACAGTAAATAGACGAGACAAATTACTGTTTTTCTATAGCAGAAAGTCAACCTGTATGGATTGTTTAGTGGCGAAATCTCAATATATGAAAATTTAAACTTTCAAGAGAAAGGCATTTCACGATTAAATAATTACTTAGCGGCATTTTTTAAAACTTAAATAATTTTATAAAATCAATCGATTAAAAACGTGTTTCTCCTTGTAAGAAATGAATTTGATCATAACAATTTTTGTTAAATTTTGGTTTTGTATTTTTTTTTTTTTGACAATGTATTGCTTGTCATTCTGCTTTGAAAATGTAGTCATTTTATTATGAAAATGTATTGATCATTTTATAGAATTATATGTTGACCTCACAGAAAATGTTAATCTGTACTATTCTTTGTTTGTTTAGCGGTATATCAACTCCTTATGGGTCATTTAATACCGAAATTTAATTATTTGAGGAGCATTAGTAATTTCTTTTTAAAAAATATAAGTTGGTATTTTTTTACTATGAACAGGTATTATTATATTTTCATTATGTTTTGACTCTAGTTTGGGGGCTACCTATTTGTTTATAGTTGGTACCCTAAGAGGTACTACCAACATAGGTCAGGGTTAACTTGGGAATAACAGCAATTAAGAGTTGGTTCCATACTCCTCAAAAGCTCTCGATCAGATGTCTTGTTGCCGGATGTAGTTTTATTTCATACCCAGGACGCAACTTTCAATGTCTTCATGGTATATTTTTTGTTTCTTTTTGTCAAAATTATTATTATTTGTCAAAAGATTATCTGAATCTTGGGTTAGTATATTGGTTAGCGATTCGCCAACAGTAATTGGCGAGCCGATTTCGTAATTTGGCCAAGTCCGTTACGGTCAATTTGGCATAAATTCAATTAGAATGGTGAGATCATCATTTACCAACAGCTATAAAAAAAATGATAAGTCTGACTGGGATCGCTATATTTGAGGTGACAACATGTCTAGGAAAAGGAAACGTTTGATTTAAAACCCTAGCTTGAAGATGAATAGACTCAGTCTATCTTTCCCAAGACATACCAAAAATGTTATGGCTGCGTTATATGCTGTGCCCCAACAATTATAATGAACTCGTGATGGTTGCGTTGTCTCAAATTATGAAACAGGGCATGATGATTATTTTGCACATTATTTCATGATCGTTATAACGTCGATCATTTGCAGTTGGAAAACGAAGTATTTTCGAGATTCTACATATTAATTCCCGACGATTTCCCTCTTCTGTAGCTTTTTATTTATACTTCACATCTTGGGCTTTTTCTATTGTTCCATGACTATTCTTTGTGCTTTCTTTCACCTGATGGTGTTTCTTTTTTGTCTCGCTTTCCTCTACTCCTCTGTCTAGGAGGTAAGGAAATTTTTCTTTGCGAGTCGACCATCAACACATTTTCATCTGCCTATTTTATATGCTTAAGATTACCTCCACCGATAATAAATCTTGGTAGGGTCACCAGCTCTCTTAGAATAGTGTTGCCGTCTTCTTCTTTATGTGCCGTGTGTCTTCAGTATGTAGGCGATCATGGCTCTCTACAATTTCTTGTTCAACGTAGCCCTTAATAAATTTTGTCTTTTTGTTATTTCTCCTAAGCCTTGTTCCCCCATCGATTTGCACAATGTCAGTAATTAGGCTGTGCTCTGTTTTTCTCTTGTCCTCAGTCTGTCCTGTAAGTATCAGATTTTCCAAGCCCTCTTTTCTCATCATGGGCCCTAGAAATTTCAACTGTCTCTTCCCGATGTTAAATATACGTTTGCTTTTTGTTTCCATTTTCTTTAAAAATTCGTCATTGCTCGCATCTTCGGTCTATGGTAATCTCAGCCTCCTTCAATAGAAGCAGATTTCTGTTGCTCCATGTCTGTTCTTCATCTTTCAGGAGAGTGTCCTGCATTCACTGCCATATAGGAAAGCTGCTGGGCAGACGAGTCATCCTTGTCTTATTCCTAGTTTTGTAGCTACATCATTCATTTTCTATCCGTATGCAAACAGTTCACTACCAGTATAAGTTCCCGATTATTCTAACATCTTTTCGCAATAGATCTAATTTTTCTAGTAGTTGAAATATTTGCACCGTTCCTTAGTGGAGATTTCAGCAAATGCAAAGGCATAAGTTTAAATAACTGGGAAGTGTTTTAACAGAGGATCAAAAACTGAGCCCCAAATCTGCACAGGCAGCGGACTAGCGAAATAAATATTCCAAAAACTAAGCCAGGTGCTGAGAAACAGAAAAAAAGATCGTTAGAAAATGAAAAGAGTGCTAAACTGCTATGTGATATCCATCTTCTTATATCACAGTGAATGCTGGACAATCTCACCACGTATCGCAAGAGAACTGGGGACAGCAGAAATGTGACTATACAGAAGGATGCTGAATATCCCTTGGACGGAACGTGTAAGTTCTTAAAGAAAATGGCTATTCAGAATCAAGAAAAGCCAGCTGAAATTCTTTGCGCACATAATGACAAAGGAAGGCTTGGTAAATCTAACTCGGGGAATATTGGGAGAAAGGAAGATATAGGAAGAAGTGAAATTGGGATCGGGAGCCTTAGCAAAGGGAGAAGAATTGCTAAAGGCCACAAGGAATGAGAAGTCGTGGAGAGCCCTGATCATATGTATCCTCAAGGGACGCTGCACATAGAAGAAGTAGCTTTTTATATTAACATTTCATAGCACTTTTGGTCATGACACTTTCAAAATTAAATTACAGTGTTGTTTAATTTAAAGTCCCGATTATGTTCAGACTTTTTAAAATCTCAGATGTTTCAACAATGTACTTTTAGCATAATTTTTCATTCCGTTTGTAACTGCGCGCTTTTAATTGAATTTTTAAACTGTTTGTTTTTTAATATTTGATATTTTTTTTTATTGCGAACATCTAAATGTTTTCCATGTTCATTAGTTATGGTGTCTGATAATAAGAATCATGACAAACATTTCAAAAGCAATTACACTTTTAATTATTGTAAAACGGATAATTAATTTGACATCAGAAGCAGAATGCCCCCTAAAATTAAATTAAACAACTCGCATCGAAACCTTCCTCATAACATTTTTGAGTAAGCGATAAGTGACCTCTTACAATCCGTAATATGTTTCGACTTTAAATAATCCACAAAGGGTTGATAAGCCGTAAAAAACAAACAAGTCAATCAATCAAACTTTTGACGAGCAAATACCCATTGTAAGAAAAAGTAAATATAATTTATTTTAACGAATATGCATCGAAAGTTCATTATTATTAATATACGACTGGCCTATTTTATATATTTCCTGTCATTCTTCTACTATGTGCTCTCTGCCTTTAAAACGTGGATGAGCATGGGTCTCCACAATTTCCTGTCCTTTTTTGGAGCTTAGTAAAGTGTCATTGTCGTATCATACCTGATCCCTATTCTACCAACCATTTACTCAAGTTCGATATGTCCTGTGAGTGTCGTATTTACCAAGTCCTCTTTCCTTATTATGAACCCAGAAATGTCAACTGGTTCTTTCTGATGATGCGTATAATTATCCTTTTTGTTTCCAGTTTCTTTCACCTGTTCATTCTATGGTATTTTCAACATCCTTCTGTAGAAGCACATTTCTGTTACCTCCTTTTTTTTCCACCGGTGATTATATTCTTCATTATTTTCTGCTATATAGAGAGACCGATATTATATAACAGTTTAATGCTCTTTTCATTGTTTCTTAATACTTTGCTTAGCTTTTGGAAGGCATCATTCTCTATTCCAGTGCACCTTCGGATTTCCTGCCCCCTGCTAAAATACTTCCTTTACATTGTTCGGACTGTTGTTCTCATTTTTATTTCCATATCCAAGACGTTTCGGTCGCCGTACCCTCCAGCATTTTTCAGGTGATAAGGTGTTATACGTTGAAATTTCGAACCGAACTCTTTACTTAGTTCACGGTGATATATTGTTCCATTTACTAGTACCATTTCTTTGGATATCTCAGTTTCAGTTATTTCCTTAGTAACTCAACTCCCTAAGTTTTTGTTCCCTTGGTTGTGGGCAAATATTGAATTCACAACTCTTTGTGTCAAGTCAGTTTTTGGATCACTCAACCAATACTTTTATCCTTGGGGATATCGGTGAGTATATTTTGGAGATTTATAAACATAATGTCTCAGTATCCACTTTTTTACTAGAGTTCATATTACAATTTTTATTGTTTTTTTCTCTAGCTCTCTGTATTACTGGTTCCCATATTTTATTCATCTCTGTGCTTGGAATTAGAATAATCTACAGACGTGAACTAAATACAGTGTTCGGTTCGAAATTCCAACGTATATCACCTGAAGAAGTCTGTAGTATACAACGGCTGAAACGTCGTGAATATGTCGATAAAGATGAGGACGACAGTTCGGACCATATAAATAGTGTGAATTGTTACAATAGCTCATCTCGGAAATATAGACAGAATTAAATATTTGTACTTGATTTTGGTGTTTCCAATTTGTAATTCGTATGTTGAGCTGTTCATTATGCAGACAATCATACATTTTGTCTTCTTACGGTTGATGTTTCGTCCTTTATTCTTGCTTTCCTTAACTAATTTCTGTAGGTGTTATTTTTTGTTTCCTTGCTGTGACCGCTATCAACACAGTTCAATCTGTATATCTATCCTCATAGGATTTCTGATTCTCCCAGAATCGGCTCCCAGTATAGATTGAACTAGCAGCATGGCCCGGCGTTGCCCGTGCTTGATTAAAAAATCGTACGACTCATACAGCAATCGCTATCACTTGACTTAAAATATTTTTGCCCTTCCTTGCCTTTAAAAGAGTGCTCTTTGCCGTGCTGATGTTGCTACATGCCTTACTTCTTGCCTATCTCACACTGCGAATTTTTTCTAAGCTCTATACTAGAAATTAAATTTTTTACAAAAAAAAGAAGTAAACAAAATGAACACAAAACGATCAGCTTTAAAAAAAGGACTCGTAACTAGAAAAACCGAATGAAAAAAGAATGTTAACAACAAATACTTTTTCACACCAAACCCAGTTCTGCAGAATCAGAATCAACGTTGAAATTAAGCAAGCGAATGAGCCAACTGGAGTAAAGTGCCATGCAGATTTAAATTTTTCCCATTGTGACGAATGCAGCTATCGCTTTTTTTTGCATGCTAGTTAACATTCGTGTCAGTCAGCTGTTGTCTCTCACGCTGGACAATAGAATCTTCATGCCTATTTGTGGCAGCCAGCT
This sequence comes from Acanthosepion esculentum, assembly GCA_964036315.1. NCBI lineage: Eukaryota > Metazoa > Mollusca > Cephalopoda > Sepiida > Sepiidae > Acanthosepion > Acanthosepion esculentum. The sequence continues at coordinate 105,640,267 of OZ038476.1, read as the reverse complement.
ATAATCTCTCACTCTGGCCAGTAGAAAATGGGCGCAAACTGCATGAAAACTACCGTAGAAGCATGGAAAAATCGATTTTTTTAAGCGTATCACTCCAAGCAAGGCTGGAGGCCACTATCACGCATGGGGTTATAGAAGGGTTGGAGGAAGGGCAGATAGGAGTGGTAAAGGAGAGGATGTGGAGAAAGAGAAAGACAGTGGGTCGATCAAGGCAACGGGGTTACAGAAGATTTGGAGCGAGGCAGATAGGAATGAAAGGGAAGTGGATAGATCAAGGCAACTGGAGATGTCGCTTGACGCTACACTTAAACCGTTGGAGATTGTATTTGTCAGGGAAACAGTAATAGGGAAGGGAGTTCCATAGGCGAGATGTGCGAGACATGAAGCTATTGGAGTAAAAGAGACGTCTACATCTAACAGTTTCAACGGTGTATGGGGTGGGAACGGGATGCCAGCCTCGTAGGACGTTTAAATTCACGAGGCCTAGGGACAAGCGAAAGCAGCTCCTCGGAGCAATTACCGTGAAAGTACTTGTAGAAAAGGCAGAGCGAGGCAACATCGCGTCTGTGAGAGAGCGACTGCAGACGAGATGACAGATCAGGGCCAATCACATTGCATATCCGTCTCTGGATCTCATCAAGAACCCTGAGGCAAACAGCAAGGGCCCCAGACCATATATGGCAGCAATACTCCATGCAAGAGCGAATGGTCGATTTATAGACTTGCAGGATCGATTCCGGGGAGAAAAATTTCCTGGCTCGGCACAGGGAACCAACTTTTCTTGCGGTGGATGATGCAACTGACTCGATGTATTTGTTCCATCTCAGATCAGCGGACAGCGTGAGCAGCCGCAGAGAGGAGCTCTCGAGAAGTTGGTCTTCAGACATTCTAATGGGATGCAGGAATGGATCCTTATTTTCACTATCGATGGGAGTTGGGAAATGCAAAATCGGTGTTGGCCCTTGGAGCATATGCATGTAAACTTTGGTGCAAATCCGTCAAAAATAGCGGCCGTTTATTCGTTACACACACACACACACACACACACACACACACACACACACACACACACACACACACACACACACACACATCCTGCATTTTATAGATAGAGATAAGTCCGGTGCGACGACACACCCTTGTCTTACTCCTCCATATTAACTTGTTCGTTTTGCTTTAGCAATTCACCTCACAATTCATATTCTATAAAACACAGAGCATAACTTTTTTCAGGCATATTCCTGCTTTGGTGTATGGATCCCCTATTTCCTGTGGTTGATAATTATTGTCCTTAATCTTGTATTACAGAGAACACAATTTTCATCATTGATAATGAGTCTATGCCGGAATATTGCGGTAGCAAGTCTACTCTTCAGTGACGAGCAATGAGCAGCGCTTTAATTAAGCTCAGAAACGATATGATGACCCATTGACCAAATTTAAACCCTTTTGTGAGTTCATGAACGTGATTTATTTCCGAGGTGTGATGTATACTGAACTATATTCGTGCAAGTCGTAGCTGAGAAAAATCCTGAGAAAACTCTCAGTATTTTCCTCAGCTACAGCTTCATATACTTTAAGGTGCCTTCGGATTCTGGTGTCACATATTCCGTCATCTTTTCTAACACTTCCCATCCTGAATCGTCAATGCTTTATACAGACGTCTCCAAATCGTCCTTTGCATCTTAGGCTTGCAATCGGGAGTCGGTTTTTCATAATGTGAATGGTTATTGTCAATCCTAAATATATTCCTGGGCTTAAAGATGCTAATTTCTAAGTATTAACACCTAAGAACATAGTGTCAAAGAACATAAAATAATCATCTGTATTTACTTTGACACCAAAACCAATTTGAAGAAAATTATAGTTTTTATTTAGTTTGGTCTGTTATAGTCTTGATGTCGACAATAACAGCCCAAAGCATTACACCACCTATCCTTTGTTGTCTTCTACGTTGTGTAGGTTGATAATTTTCATTATGTATCCAGCCTCTTGTCCATCCGTCAAATCCATCCAATTTTACTTGGCATTCATCGCGAAGTATTACCTGTGAGAAAATCACTTTTCAAAGTACTTCTTCGCCTCCCTCAGTGACATTTTTCTGTTTGTGATGTTAACTTCAAGATAGTCGCTTTTATATCTTTATAGTCCATTTTCTTAATAGTCTGGTTCGTTCCTCTGTTTACTGTCACAGTATCAGCTTTTAGAATGATTTCTGGAGGTCCAATCTATGAATTCTCGCTGTTCACTTGCTTACCACTCATTTAATATTTCTCAAATCCGTTTTATCTTCAAGCTATGCTTTCCATTTCTTTTTGAGTGTTTTGTGATCTCTGTTCAAAACTTGCGGAATTTCTAACACTGTGCTTCCATCACTGAATTACTTTACATCTTTTTATGCCGTTAGAAAAAATATATTTTCTTTAAAATCTATGACATTCTTTATATATCGAAATTTAACATATCTATCTATCTATCTATCTATCTATCTATCTATCTATCTATCAGAATGTTCCTTATCTGTCTATCTATATATCTATCAGCCTGTTCATTATCTATCTATCTATCTATCTATCTATCTATCTATCTATCTATCTATCTATCTATTCCTAATCACACACGCTTATTTTTAAAATGAATGCATTTTTACGTATATTTTGAATCTGTTATTCCAGACAGAATTTTCTTTTACAACCATGGAACATATGCTTGTCGAGATCTAATTAAAATAAGTGGTGTTAAACTGGAGTCAAAATTGAAATCGATAAAAATGATGAACATTTTGAATATTATTCACCATAAAAAACATAATATTTTATCGAGAATCGAAAAAATATGTTCTTTATTTAGATAAATCTGTTTATTTCGCAAATGAAATGCATTGGCCTGTAAAAGTAAAATGACAAGCCCTAAAAATGTATTGTGGTTTTATTAAGTTGTAGTCCAGATATTTATGAATTTTAAGAGGTTTCAGAAAAAAAACTATTTCTGAATAAAACAACTTCAATAAATCCCTAATCTGACAAAAGTTATTAACTTTTAAAAAGGTGTGTGCATATTTTTACATCGTATTATATCTACTTAAATTCATCCTTGCTTCCTAGGCTAGTGATGAAAAAATATTAAATTTATACAGAAGATATTTATTTTATAACATAATCTTTTTATTCTGCATTTTACCCTATCCGACGTTTCTCCATTAATCATTGATATAGAAAATTTTAAAATTAACTTTATTGATCCAAATTATTGCAATAAGTAATATGTATGTTTCTTTCTCACACGGTATATATCAAGAACAATATTGGGGACAAATGTATAGCAAAATGGAAAAAGTATTTGTGGAACGCATTTCGTTATTCAGAACTTCATCAGAGCAGATTTGTTGTGTTGTTGCGATTATACATGCGCATGAGCAGGGGATTCTGGGAATGTTAATTTTTAATTTTGTTCATTTGCTATATAATTTATCCGATTTCATTTCATTTTTTCCTTTTTCTTTCCATCACTTTTGTTATTAGATACGACACACTGTGATAACAAAAGAAATATGTAAGAGTCAGGACGCAAAATTACAGTGGATGACCATTCTTTTTCTTTCCTTTCGTGTGCCATGTCCTTTCAGGACGTAGGCGATCATGACTCTCCACCTCCCTCTAGCCCTTGCAGTTCTCAGCAAGTTCCTTCCCTTTGCTTCCTCCCACAGACCACGTTCTGTCATCCACTTGCATAATATATCTTTCTTCTTTTTATGCGCCATGTCCTTTCAGGGCGTAGGTGATCATGACTCTCCACCTCCCTCTATCCCTTGCAGCTTTCAACAAGTTCCTTGCCTTTGCTAGCTCCCCCAGACCACGTTCGGTCAACAATACTCGCTATTTATTTCATGCGTTGTTTTTCCTTGCCTGTAATTCCCTCTATTCGACCCGTGTGTATTAGATTCTCAAGACCCTCATTATGTGTCCCAGAAACTTCAGCTGCCTCTTCCAGATGTTAAGTATAAGCTTCCTCCTTGTTTCCATCCACTTTAGGACCTAATAGTGACTCACATGCTCGGCCCATGATATCGTTAGCATCCTTCTGTAGAACCACATCTCCGTCGCCGCGAGTCTCTTCTTCATCTTTGTGGAAATCGTTCAGCATTCGCTGCCGTAAAGAAGGACAGATGTCAAGTAACAGCTCAGTATTCTTGTTACCAAAGAAATTTAAATTTACAATTTTCTCCCAATATATATATATATATATATATATATATATATATATATATATGAAGTCTTAAAGTGTGCTATATTTATGGGACAAAGTGCTCAATATCAGGGATAGAGCGTGTGTAAATATAAAAGTGAACATAGAAGTCAACACTTAGAGGCGACAGTCTGTTTCATGCTAGATGCAATCGTCGTGGCCCGACGATTGCATCTAGCATGAAACAGACTGTCGCCTCTAAGTGTTGACTTCTATGTTCACTTTTATATTTTATATTTATATATATATATATATATACATATGTATATGTATATATATATATATATATATACATATGTATATGTATATATATATATATGTATATATATAGATATATACATATGTAGATGTATATATATATATATATATATATGTTTATATATATATATATATATATATATATATATACATATATATATATATATATATTACTTAAGCCTTATTCCTCCGTTTATTTATTAGACACAATTTGTATTTATTTTCGTTTACCGTCCTGAATATTCCAAAAATCTTATTAGAGAAAAATAGTCGCTTTCAGGCAGATTTCTCGAATATTCAAGGCGGTAGACGAAAATAGACTAATACATATATATATATATATATATATATATATATATATATATATATATATATATATATATATATAAAGAGAGAGGGAAGGAGGGAGAGTGAGAGAAACCCGTTTCAGAATTGTATAAAAATATCTGATAGATTTAAGTATTGAAATCTCACCACACAAAATGTAACTCAATTTTTGTCGATTTAAAAGGCTCCAAATATTTCAATCTTTGTATTCACATATATTAACCATCCAGCGACATCGAACGAAACGTGCGGTATTCTTTTAATTGGCAGACGGTAAAATATTTGGAATTAAATTTTGAAGGCTCAACTTCAGATTATGTTAAACAAAATTTTTCTTCGTTAAAAAGAATATTTAAAAATTAGCCAATAAGCTTGCGATTAATAAATCCAACTTTTAGATTCCTCGGAACCTACCTTGTTGTTATAAATGTGACCAATTCTTGGTCACTAACCAGTTTTTCAATTAACCTTCGATCAACTGTCACACAAGCGAAACTGAAATTATCCCAATTAATTACTCACATCTTTCATTTATTTATTTTGAGTATACAATATTATAAAATAATACATAGCGATTCACAGTTCTACAACTACAATTCTTACGTACCTGACCGGTCACATGCATCTGCACACATATAGATGCATTTATCATTTATCCTATACTGAGGCAATTCATTCAGTTGGGCTGTAAAAAAAATACTAAAAACATTTTCTGTGAAGTTGTTCACAAAGTATTTTTCTAATTCTTTTCTTTTAATTAGAATGAAAACTAGATCCGTGTTTTAAGATTAATTTCATTCTTCGTTTACACACGCATATTCCGCTACCTATATATATATATATAGAGAGACAGAGAGAGACAGAGAGAGAGAAAGAAAGACAGACAGAGAGAGAGAGAGAAAGAAAGACAGACAGAGAGAGACAGAGGGAGAGAGAGATAGAGAGAGAGAGCTCAGTCTGTATAGAGCTCGTCAGATGTACGAGGGTTCCCTTTGCACAGAGGGAAGCGGGTTCTAATTCTACCAGTGTTCTTTGATAAGATTTCTGTATAGTTTCGGTTTTCGTAATTCATTATTTCATAATGTATTTAATGACGAGGAAATTCAACTTAGCTATGATTCATTATTTAAGCCTAAACATAAACACACACACTCAATTTTTCTTTGGTTTATAAAAAAATGTGGATTTTGGCATTTCCATCATTTTTCAAACATATTTAACTAAATTTCACACAAAATATGTGTATATGTGTGCGTATGTATGTGCATGTGTGTGCAGGTCTTTATGTGTGTTTATGTATGTGATCTTTTCATAGAACAGATACGTATATTTTCTGGGAATAATATACACAAATACATAATATATACAGTATATGCAGAATCTTACTGAGAAATAACCAGACGGTCCTAGGATGTATGAGCCGTTCATATATCAATGATCGGGTACGCGTTTGCCGGTACACATTTCTGCTAGGGTAGGTGGCTAATCTCTGATTCCTAATGCCTCCCCAAATTGTATCTGCTTGTTCAACGCACACATAGAACGCCTGAAGGTCGGTTATGCATAGATTTTAGCTTTTTAGATTTTAGATTTTCTGACGTATAATGGCAACTCGAAAACGCACCTTTGATTAGATTAAGTCGATGGAAGGTACTGATGCGAAAGTCAACGCAACTGACTAGTCCGGAATTTGAATTCACCTCGGCGATTCCACATCCTGCGACGATAAGGTTTACAAAAGATGCATACTCCTATCCGCTACTACTTAGAAATCTTTTCATGTCCTTCTTAGCCAAGCTTGCTTTCGTGTGCGTGTGGTATAACTTAAAGCTGACAGTTTCGTTTCTTTGTGATTGGCAGCCTCATTCCCACAGTCACGACATTGAAACCCTATCGCTAATCTTTCTATTTCCATGGCAAATATTCAGCTGATTTAGTTCCACCAGTTCAGACCTAAGCAACAAGGTTACAGCTTGCTAATTCCACAGAGTCGAATCATCCCAATTTAATCTATATTCCAAATGTAAGAAGAATACTCAACTCAGACTGTTTTTTCTTTTCCAGAACTTCTTTGTGGAATATATTTTCCCGTAAGCGCTTGCTTGAACACTTCAATCATAACCACTACAAGTTGAAAGTCATTCATACTTTATCCTCCTTATCATCATAATCTGCCCTTCCTGTGACTTCTGCTTTCATTCATATCACGCACCTTATTCATCATAACCATTTTAAAAATAACCATCTACCGTGAGAGGCCCTTGATCATTATAACAGGTGAACTCAAGGATAAAAATCAATAATTCTGTCTGAATTTCGGACAAGAGGATATATTATTATTTACACTATTTATATATGAACTATTGAATGTTTCGGCCGTTGTGTCCTCAGGTTTCCTCAGCTGTATATCGATCTACAAGGAATTCTGAACTGAACACTTTATTTAATCTACAGGTGTAAACTTTTCTCGTTCTCCATATATATATATATATATATATATATATATATATATATAGAGAGAGAGAGAGAGAGAGAGAGAGAGACAGACAGACAGACAGAGAGCGAGACGAGAGGGGAACGAGAAAAGTATACACCTGTATGTATATGTATATATATATATATATATATATATATATATATATATATATATATATATATATTTTTAAAGACATTTATAATATGCTTAACGTTCTTTTTATAGATACAAGTATTTAAGCAAATGCTATGTTTTATAATAAACAGTATTAAATAACATTTAATACTTTTTATTATAAAACAGAGCATTTGCTTAAATATTTGTATCTATAAAAAAGAACGTTAAACATATTATAAATGTCTTTAAATAAATTGTCGGACTATGTCCAATTCAAAAATATATATATATATAGTCTACTTTTATTACTACTTAGTCATTGTTCGCCCGTTTCCACTAAATTCAAGTAGATACTGCCCGGCCCAGGAATTGAAATCACAATTACTATGTCACCAAATTCAATGTCTTTAATATTCTGAATTTTTCCCTCTGTCTATATTCGTAACATGTTCTTGAATTTTTCTATTTTCTTTGTTTATTCTTATTCATTTAGTTTCGTCGAATATTTTTGATGATTCTCTTAAGCCTGTTTTTTTTTCTTGTTCTTATATTTTTCCAAATTTCCAAACCAGTTTTGACATCATTCACAATATTTTGTTTCCTTGTTAAATTTATATGTTTCTTAGGATCCATGGAAATGCTGACATATCTGCAACTGAAACAGTAAATATCGATAAACATATTATTATAGATATTTATAATATCATGAAAACCCCTCGAGCCGCAGAATAAAATAATCACTTGTTTTATAGATTATGCGAAAACATAATCTATATGATAACGTATATCACAAAGAACGATTTGATAAAGTACGACATAAAGAACTATTTGAACTGTTCGGTAAGCCTGATTTATTTGAATATTAGAACAATCTAGAACTTATTCTGGGAGAAAACGTCCTGTGTATGTATAAAACACACAAAAATAGAAATAAGTGTAAGACAAGGATGTGTCGTTTCAACAGTCTTATTCAACATTTACAGTAATGCAATCTTGGGAGAATAAGATTTCCTACCATGTTTAGCATTAGGTATATAAACGATACAGAGTTGATAGTAGACACAGAGTTGATAGTAGACACAGAAAAGAAACTACAGGAAATCCTACAGATGATAATATAGGAAAGTGTGAAGAAAAGAATGTCAGGATATATTGTTGTCAGTAAAAGAAAAAGACTAACATTCGAATTACAAATTTGTATATAAAATCAAGCAAGTACAAAAATGTAAATATCTAGAAAGTATTCAAACTTGGGATGGAAAATGCGACACCAAAATCTGAAGGCTCATTGGGATACTTAAAGTTGACTTCCAAAAGCTAAGAAAAGTATTAAGAAACAAGAAAACATTCGTTAAAGACAAAGGAAATAGTACTGAACTGTTATGTAATATCCGCCGTCCTACATGACAAAGAATATTGGCCAATCCCATCACAGATGAAGGAAAGATCCGAGTAGACATAAATGTGTTTCTACAGAAGTATGCTGAGAAAATACGAGGTTTTAGAGACAAGGCTAATAAAAAGGACACTTCTGCTTTGCATCAGAAAGAGTGCAGTTGATATTTCTAGAGCAAGTAACGAGGAAAACGGTCTTAGAATCTTTGACAATCACAGGTTATATTGACAGCAAGAGGTTCAAAGAAAAGACAACTCATAACCTACCTAATGAGCATTTGTAGCTGGTTGGCAGAACAGGGATTAGGAGAGATAACAAAGAGACAAACTTTACTAAGAACTACAAAGGACAAGAAATAGTGGAAGCTATGATCTCCCACATCCTGAAGGGGTACGGCACATAGAAACATAAGAAAAAGAAGAAATAATAATAATAATAATAATGATAATAATAATAATAATAATAATAATAATAATAATAATAATAATAAAGGTATCTAACAAGTTCAAAATGGAGTTTCAAATTGGTGAAGAAATGCAAGTAAAATATCATAATACACATACTGCAGATGCAAAATATTTTAAAAATAAAGCAAATGCAAATACAACCGACCAGATACAGAAACGATGGCAAGATAAACCTTCTTTACAGTCAATACACTTCCCATACCAAACAATCTGATGTAGACAAACCCCGTTCCTATCAGTGGCTACGTAGTTTCAGGGTTAAAAGCTGAAACTGAAGTTTTTAATCTTGTTGCATAAGACCAATGCTTGCGAACTAGAAATTACCAAGCACACATACTGAAAAATTGTTTTACCTCCAAAAGCAGATTCCTTGATAAATACCCAGGCACAATTGACAAACTTCTCTCATGTATGGGCGGTATTGGCACCCACTGAATATAAAATTCGACATGACAGAGTGGGCCAACATCTGTACTGGAACATCTGCACATTTCACGGAAACGAAACTGCAAGTAATTGGTACGAACACTACCCAGACACGGTTACGGAGATAGGACCTGTAACAGTTTCATGGGATTTTACACTGCACACAAAGAGAACAGTAAAAGATAATCGCCTAGACATCTTGATCAGAGACCGCAAAGATAAAATCTGCCTACTTATTGACATGAAGTCCATGCAGACTGTAATGTATGTATGAAGATCTTCAAAAAGCTATCCAAATACAAGGACGTTGAAATCGAAATTTCAAAAATATGGCATATGAGAACATCAACAATTCCAGTAGTAGTTGTAGCACTCGGATTAATTCGAAAAGATTCCAATAGACTTTTTGAAGTGATACCATGTATCCAATGCCTTAAAGAAATACAAAATATTGTTCTCCCCAAGTACAGCTCACACCATAAGAAGGGCTTTATCTATGTAAAATATGTCTGGCTTTTTTTTTTCAAAACTGTTCAGTGGAAAATTACATGAAGCCATTTCTGACCTTAGGTCTCGGGTCGGGACTCGGAAAGCAATGACTATATAGGTGCTATTTATAGTGAGGTTTCTATTGATTTTTTCTTTAAATTGAGAATTGGATTTTATATACGATATTTGTTAGATTCGGAATCGACAGAAATTTTGAAAACGCCGAGGAAATGGTTTGAGAGTAGACAAAGAAAATAACCAAAATATAGAATAGAGATGACCGAATTCTTCAGCAGAACAATGACTTGAACAAACGCGCCCTTAATCGTCTTTACAGATTTGGAACTTAATTCGATTTAAAGCTTTTTTGTTCCTGGTCCGAAGTATGAAACATGAATCAGAAAGGAATTGTTTTAAAAGATTTATTTATTTGAAATAAAAAATAAAAACATCCCCATATTAGATATATATATATATATATATATATATATATATATATATATATCAAGAGATTGTTTTACTCCCATCTTTCTATCTACATTTAACTAATTCTATTATCCATAGAACTGAAGAAAATTGGATATAGATAGAAAATGGGAAGTAATATCCGCGATCACCTTTTATATTGCCGACCTTGAGTTATGCAATAAGAATGATGACGAACTGGAAAGACTTTTAATAACTGTTAAAAGTTTTAGTGACGACGTCAGAGTGGAGATTGGCATGGATAAGTTTGTGAAAGACATTATGAAAAGAGGCAAGCTGGTTATAGAAACCGTGATAAAAGCGAGGAAGGAAAACGGAATCGTGCGAAAATGATTTCCTCTTCGGACACATTTTTTATAGCCAGTTACGCAACATAAAACAAACACTTATCAAAAATAACTTTCAAAAACATGTTGATGAAGAAATCGGATTAGCTTTAAAGAAATTAAAATAAATAATATAAAACAACCTCATTCAACCTCAAGACTCATTCAATTGTTTTACTGTAACCAGATGTATACTTATTATAAACAAGACAAAAAGCTAATTTACATAATTAGCCGGTATATAAACTATTGATTCTGATAAATGCGGTAGCTTAATCATATATTATTAAAAAAAAACTAATATAAACTTTAGAAGTAAATCATCACCTGAAAAATGTACTCCATATAAAAATAAAATTGTTTATGAATTCTAATGTCCTATAGGGGGTTGTATCTCCAACTCTAACAACCAACAAAAAATATGCTTACATTGGTTACACATGCAGCACACACCCACGTGGGTTGACCTAGCATCTTTTTAAATTTTGTGCAACTCAGACACATACAGATCAACATATCATAAATAATCAACATATATATATATATATATATATATATATATATATATATATATATATATATATATATATATATATATATATATATATATATAATTTTCATAACAGGCGTTTTGTCCTTTAGGTTTTTATTGCACTATAATGATGTTTACGTTGATGAGTTTACGCATGAGCATGAATTAGAGGAAACACTGACATTTTTAATTTTAATTTTTGATCTTTTTAAATATGTGTTTTGGAATATAGTACAGTCTATTTTAGTCATTTTCTTTTTGTTTATTTTTTTTAATTAAATGTCCCACAGTGTGATAATAGAAGAAAGGTAGAATGTAGTAAGAAATTCCACGTCGATCTATTTTGGATTATTTATCGATTAACTTACTCTCTATATATTTTCGCCTTAATAAATTACGTTCTCTTTTTCGATTTTCAAATTAAAATTATGCTAAGACTTATTACGATGAGCAACTAAAGGATTGAGTACGTTGCTTTGTGAAAGACACCTTCTGTGTTCATATAATATTTTATTTTAATTACTAGAGGTTTCTCCAATGGATTACTTGTGGCAATTATTACCGGTGTAATAAGTTTAGCTTATAATTTTATTTTATATTAAGTTTTTTATTGCTTTAGTGCAACAAATTTCATGTTAAGCTTAAATAAAATCTTTTAAATTGTAGTTGTGATAGAGGGTTGAAGAAACAATTTTTTGTTTTATTTCTTCAAACCTGAGTTGATAAGACCTACAAGTAAGTTTTGTGGTCGGAAATAGCTATTCGAATAAGGTCATTTTGGATTCCTATTCTCCCTCAGTTTCTCTATTCAGTTTCATCCAAGATCATCCAAGATCAACCCTGAAGATGATCTTAGATGAGAGTGAAAGTACTTGGGAAAATAAAGAAACAAAACTACTGCGTCTTTCTACTCAGTTTTGTAACACCACTAAGACATTGATGCGTGAATTTGAGAGGATTAAAAGAATATAAATAGACATAATGTCTATACTATTCAACCAAACATGCTTGTGTGATACAGCGAAACAGTATGTCGGTTGAGCTCTCTGGGGAGGAAGTGTTAGTTTGCAAACAGTGGGTATTGCGGCTAATGATGCAAATGACCCTTCGGTAAAACGAATCCATTTCTCTCAGTCACTGAATGCTTATCTAAAAATAAATCCGCTTAAATTCACCTTCATCCCTGCCGTCCGCCAACAGCTTAGTGATGCAATCTCCGACTGACATATATATATATATATATATATATATATATATATATATATATATATATATATATATATATATATATATATATGGGTGTGTATGTGTGTGTGTGTGTATATACATATATATATATATATACATATATATTAAATAAATGAGAAAACGAATAAAAATATTACTTTTATGCCTTTAATCTATGCGTTTAAATGTAAGTTACAATGATATAACACCTCTATGTCTTCATATACACACTTGCATTCGGCGCGAGTGGATTGACTCAATGATTAACAACACGCAAATTATGATCAGTGAATTGGCTTCAAGACACAGTTAAATTATCTTATGCGTACCTTGCAATATTATTCCTAGGAAAGGTATGGGTCCACTTCTCTCTAATCGGTCTATGTGAGCATTAAATTAATTAGGCTTGTCTCATGTAGCAAGAGGAGAATATAAAGGCGGCCCGGTTATTTTCATTGCATTAAATGTTAGAAATGCCCTTAGTCAATATGGAAGGCCAATGAATAATTTTCCCCAGATTTTTGTCCTTTTTGTTCCACTTCAGCTTTTTCAAGGTTGATGTGGAAAGGGATAGTTTTTTTTGCTATCAATTCTACCTGGACAGGTTGGGTGTTGATGGTGAGTATTTTTATGTTGTTGTTTTTTATCAGTTCACCCCATAATGCTACAAAGACTCAACTGTTTAATGGGAGTGAAAGAAAATGAAAATACTTTAGAATAAATCGAAATTTCAATTCTAAACAGTGGACACAAGATAAATCTCGGCTCCTGTTCAAAATACTAGGGGGGTGAACCGGGCGATAGTCGAACCTGTCTACTGTCACTGAGTAGGAAAATCAATAACATTTGAAGTATAGAGCTGAAGCATACATTAGATGGAACCTGGAATCCAGTCCTAAACAGGAAACAAGGGATAAACACCTACTTCTATTCAAAGGACTGGGGAAGTGCGTGAATCCTTTGATAGGCAAACTCATATTGAGGGGAAAATATAAAATCAATAATTATTAAATAATATTTCAGAGTTCATTCATTATAAGTATCGAGATAAAGTAGACTTTAAAAAGTACCGAAAACCCAAGCCTAAACAGGAAAAAAGGGATACATTTCTTCTCTTGGTCATCTCCGGGTGAGTGTGAACCTATCTACTCCTATTGAGGAAAAAAATTTAAAAAATAAATAGTAAAAGAAATTCCAGGGTTCTGGCAGAGACGTTACATATTTAAAAAAATGGGGATAAAAATAGAAGGAAAAATGAAATAAGATGAAATTAATTACATTGATAGGGCAGTGGGGTTCCAGGTATGAGATTGGCATTAAATATATGCATTTTGTTATGGAAGTTAAGCATCTGTCAGCTCATTAATAACTATTAAGTTTTACCTTAGTATAAGTGACAGTAACTTCTATGAACTAAAAAAAAAACAGAAGAAAATTGATTTACTTTGGTTACAATAGAAATTTTTCCGTCATTTATTTTATGCAAAAAACATTTTAAAATGTGTCTAAAAATGTTCTAAAACTGTTCCAAATTTACCCAAAAAATGTTTAAAACTGTTTTAAAATGTGTCTAAAAATATTCTAAAACTGTTCCTAAATGTGTCCAAAAAGGTTCTAAAATATTCGCGAACGCGGCTTCAAGCTGTTATCTCTCATGATATAATAGTAACGAGACGTTTATCAACACTTCTAGAGGGATAAAATCAAATTATAATTCGCCCAAGGACATAGTGCAAATAACAATCTCAGAGCTAGATTTTAAATACTGCTCTCACAGCCTCTGTTTTCTGTTCTGATACACATTACCCGATATAATAACATGATAATTATAAAGATAATACGAGTACCTTTATCTATTCCCGCGAGGAATGTGATTTGTCCCTAATGGCATCGCGTCATTTTCTACAAATCGGAGTGAAGGGAAAATGGATAATAATAATAATAATAATAATAATAATAATAATAATAATAATAATAATAATAATAATAATGATACAGGGGCGATTACTTGCTATTAACAATAGTGCCGCCATAATTGCCCCGTTTGCTTTCTGTTAAATCAATGCTTCAACAATAAATCCGTTGCTTCATTGTGTGAACCTGCTTTAGAGACGGCAGAAACATTTACAACTATTCAACGAAAACCCAATGATTTTCATCTCTTAAATAAAGAGGACTCTCTGTGTGTTTCTTGTTGTTTACACAATGTAGACTCTACAATGTGTAGGCAGCAATAACTTTGGCTTAGACTAAAATTTATGAAACGCATGTTCTTTAACCCAGGGAATGTGATTAGTGTGCTAGGATCTCCCTACATTATTAAAGAAAATAAATAACTACACAAAAAGGTTTCTAGTGAATAAGTGCTTAGCTGCAAAATAGATTTGCTTTTTCATTATTCCTTTATTCTGACAAGTTTTTTAAATTCTTATGCATAGCAAAAGGA
>OZ038476.1:105615049-105620049 GCA_964036315.1 Acanthosepion esculentum | reverse complement strand
GAAATATCCAGACTAGATGCATCCCTTAGCTCCACAAGTTCTAACCTTACATCTAAGACCCGCTATCCCACGCTACACTATACCGAAACAATCTCATATCCCTTCACATTCCATTAGTTAGTAGTAAGTTGCACTCAAACCGATCCATCACCATAACTGCTACCTTGTGAAACCTACTCCCAAGTGGATGCTTCTCTGATCAATATAATCTGATGTTTTCCGTTAACCATAATCTTTTCCAAATATTCTCATAAACTGCAATTCTTACCACTTACTCTTACCGCTCATACAACAATCTTCTTACGTAACCCTCTGCCTCAACTGGCTCTTTGGCCTTGTATAGGATGAGCTTTCGTAAAAGAAGAAACTAGAAGCGGATGGTGTGCGACTTCACCGATGAATGTTAAGAAGATGGTGGAAAGAGACTGTGAAAAATGCTATTTCAGGGACAATAGAAGCTGTTGCTAACAATGCGAAAGTGATAGTTGATATAACCAAAAAGAATAGCTTAGAGAACGGAACCATCAGAGCACACATCGATAGCAAGAGAAGTGAAGGAAAACAGAGAGTAACCCACTTAACAAGTTTGAAAATATGTTGATGAACAGAAATAAAAAAGAGGACTGTAAAAGAAGTATTGATGAAAGAAACGAAAGAAAGGAAGCTGTAAAGGACCATTGACATCCTCATCCTGGAAGGAAAATGAACCCAGAAACAGTAAGTGTATTGTTGTGGTAGGATCCACCTAATCTGCATAGCGGAGTACCGACGATATAAATATGGTTGGTACCGGAAGACAGGGAGGCTAATCACGAGATCCAACTAGAGACTCTGCCCGACTGCGACTTAGTCAACACATTTTCCAGGAACGGTCTTCCCAGAATATACAGAAAGACTATATGTAAATATTGTGTACACTTTCTTGTTATAATACATTCTTGTTCTAAGTACATTTTGTGTTGCATTATTATTCCATGCATTAGTCGAGATTCAACAATGAGTCAAGACTCAACATGTATCAAACGTCATATTACAAAAGCTGGCAATATTAAACAAAACAAAGTCTCACTTTTTCTTTTGGGTGACGTAGGTATCTATCGGTTTTCCTCTCAGTAATGGAATAAGCACAGATTGAGATTGAGATTTTTTTAATCAGTTCACCCCAAGCAAGGTAGTAAAACCACTAAGACACAAGGGTTTACTGGGGTGAAAAACAAGTAATAAGAGAAACATTATTAAGGAGCGAAAACAATAAAAGAGGAATAAGCAGAGAATAGTAAAAGAAAAACACAGACGATAACGATAGATATTTCATTTAAGTTTTTGAAAACCAAATTTAACTGGAAAGTATGGAGCCGAGAGAGAGAGATCCAGAAACGAAAACTGTGAGAAAAGAAACTGTTAGGATAGAACATACGGTTCCATCTAGCCATTTCGAATATCAAATGATGAGACCTTGTTGCTAATCTCGTACTGCGCTTAAATTCATAAATTCTAGGTGCCATAGAGGAAAGTTTCTCAAAAGAAATTGTCTAACTACATTCCAAGTATTTGTCAAGTTATATTCGTTTTGAAGTTAATCAAAACACGCACATGTTTAATTACTTTTTTTATATGATCAGTTCTGGCTTGTCGCTTTTTCTCTGAGGAAAGTAATTAGAATGTTATTAAAAATGAATGTTAAAAGTGACAGAAAGGTTTAATTTTGCTTTTTTTCCGTATGGTCGGGCTCAGAAGCGGACATTTTTTGGAACTTTTCCCAAGTGATATATGCTCCATCTACTGTGAAAGTAGACAGTTTCAGGATTTCAAAACTGGATTAATTTTGTTTTTTAATCCATGTATTTGTCAAGTTACTATCATTTAAATTCAATCAAAATTCGCACATTTAATTTCAAATGGTCAGTTCTGGGTAATTGTTTCTTTTTCTGCCTGTTTTTATCAATAACTGAATAATAAGAATCTTATTGGCATGAATGTTATAATTTAAAAACAGGTTTAACTTGAGAATCCTTTTCAAAAATGGCCTATATGAAGTGGATTTGGTAGTTGTACAATGCAAATTTTAGTCAAAATTACCCGATGGAGTTTTTCTCCGTTGGAATGTAAATACATCATTTCCTTCATATTCCATTTTTGAGATGTAAATTCCACTCGAATAGCTTCTTACCACCAAGCGCTGCTTTGTGGAACGTCGGTTCCCAAAGGGATGCTTCCCAATCATTACAATATTAACCTGTTCAAGTGTAGAGTCACCCGTTATCTTCCTTACATATTCCCATAACTTGGGTCACGGATGTTCGACAGAACTTACCTTGTATTTACCAAGAAATCATGATCAAGACCTATATTCTTAAGTATATTTTTTGTGTGGTAGATTCTGAAACTATATTTAGAACTACAAGTCGCTCCAGAAATTTAAATGGTTTTAAATGCAACATTAATGTTCTTTTCCAGAAGTTTAACTCTTCATCACAAACCAGTGTTTCTATACCCAAACAACTATTATTTTTTATTTAGAAATTCGAAAAGTTTGTTTTAATCTGCATCCTATGTAGAGACAACATTAATATTGCTCCATAATTGAACTGAAAATTATTCAGGGGGATCCGTATCAACAAAGGTCCGCTTGATTCTATTGAGCAGACCCACGTTAATAAGCGTGCAAATGAGAATAAATCTGAATATATGAGAGCCAAACGATGGAAGTAGCAGGTAAGTAGCCTGTAGCGCATAATCTCCCGCAACGTTATGAAGTTAAATGCTGAGCTCATGATCATCAACAGGAAAATCGCACTGAAAAATACAAGGAAATACCATATAAAAAAATAAAGGACGTATAAGAATTGGTTGGTATTCATTTATTAAAAGATATAGAACAATAATAAAATGCCCGTTGTTAGTAATTATAGATAATCGTGACATAAATCAGCAATTAAAATGGCGGTGGGTGAGACGCATAGTCAGAAGAAAGGATAACAGATGGGGCAAAAAATGAATAGGGAACACACTATGAAAAACAAAAGACAGAGCGATGAGATAATGAACAAATAGACAATTTGTGTATACACACACACACACACACATATATATATATATATATATATATATATATATATATATGGTATAAGATGAAAACTGAAAAAAAATTTAGTTTTTTGCCGACGCGTTTCGTCTTCCGACTTTTACAAGTCAAAAATGAAATCGAAATGCCTTTGTTGTTATAGTTTCATTACAAAATCCAAATTTAAATAAGTCCCTCTTTTTTAATTAACTAGAAAGCGGCTTACACAGAAGCGTCTCTCTTTTTTTTAATTTGGATTTTGTAATGTAACTATAACAACAAAAACATTTCGATTTTAATTTTTGCCTTGAAAAAGTCGGAAGACGAAACTTGTCGGCAAAAAATTAAGATATTTTTCCAGTTGTCATCTTATACGAATTTATCTTGTACACAGAATTAATCTGTGAATTTAACTATATATATATATATATATATATATATATATATATATATATATATATATATATATATATATATATATTATCTGCGGGGACAATTAAATGAGCTATTAAAGAAAAGAAAACCCTGGAAGTGGACTAATGAATGCCAGAAAGCATTTGAAAAGATAGGGAAGTGTTAACCTCGAAATTATTTTAACCCATTACAATCCGGATTTAGAAATCATAGTAGCTTGCGACGCAAGTGCGTATGGAATAGGAGCATGTATTTTACACAAAATGACAGATGGTCAAGTAAAACCAATTGCTCATGCTTCTAGAGCACTACTTCCGACTGGGAAGAGTTACTCTCAGATAGAGAAAGAGGCGCTAGGAATAATATTTGCAGGAGCAAAATTTCACCGTTTTCTCCACGGTCGACATTTTAAGTTACAAACCGATCATAAGCCTCTAATTTCGATTTTTGGATCGAAAAAGGGTTTGCCGAAGCATACAGCAAACCGACTACAAAGATGGACTACAATATTGCTAAATTATAACTTCAGCATGGTGTACATACCATCGAATAAATTTGGCTATGCTGATGGACTGTCCAGGTTAATTCCTAAAAGGAGCGGACCATTAGAAGACACGGGAATTGCCTCACTGAAGTCAGAAGAAGAGCTGAAATTTACTGTGTGTAATGCAGTTCGGGAACTTTCAGTAACTCTAGAAAAAATAAAAGAAGAAGCCACCAGGGACGAGTATATCTTGAAAGTAAAAGAAAAAATATCCAAGAGGGACCAGTACACAACAAATGTGTTTTCGCTTTGCAATACAGTATTATATAGAGAACGTATGGTGATTCCATACACACTCCAAAAACAAATATTAAATGATTTTCATACTGGTCATGCAGGCAGCACTAGGATGAAGAGCCTAATGCGAAGTTTTGTTTATTGGTTGAATATGGACAGGGACATTGAGAACGCAGTGGCAAAATGTAAAGGCTGTGCTTTGGCTGCAAAGCACCACCAGTAAAATTTAATCCCTGGCCAAAAACAGACCTACCATGGTCTAGGTTGCATGTGGATTTTGCAGGTCCACTGAATGGATACCATTACATCATAGTAGTGGATAGTTTCTCAAAATGGCCTGAGATACAAAGGATAAGAAAACCGACGACGCAAAGTACGAAAAACTTCCTGCTGGAATTGTTCGCAAGGTTTGGTGTAGTAGACACGATTGTGACGGACAACGGAAGTCAATTTACGTCGAAACAATTCAAAGATTTCTGCAAGGAATACAATGTCGAACATGTTACCACAGCTCCATATCACCCACGATCAAACGGGTTAGCCCGAAAAATTTGTGGACAACCTTAAAAGTGCTTTAACGAAAGCTAGGGAAATACCTGCAGATGAAGCCCTACAGAAGTTTCTACAGGTATACAGATTTACCCCAAATAACGCAACACCAGCCTCACAATCGCCAGCCGAGGTGATGTTTTCACGTCGGGTAAGATCTGTCTTCGACAAATTATTACCAAAAAAGACAAC
>OZ038476.1:105600049-105610049 GCA_964036315.1 Acanthosepion esculentum | reverse complement strand
CAATGTTGGCGTAGTAATATATAATGCTGGGATTACTGTTTTTTAATATTAAAAATTACATTTGGCAATTTAATTAAGCAGGATTCATATATGTAATGAAGATAAATCAAATGAATTTAAAAAAATGTTTTGGTGTTGTGCATATTCATTTCTTTATTTTTTTTTTAAATTATTAAATAGATATTATTCGTTCGAATTTAAGAACAGAAAAAAAACATTAATTTATATAAAAAATAAATAGTAATTTACATTAAGAATAAACCGTAATTTATATTAAATATTAATCTGGATCAACGTATTTAAGCATATATTTATTTTTATGCCTACTTTTAACCATTAATTTATTTCTCTTGTATAATAAGCTCGTAGTGTTTTAAGATAACCAGTTTTTCAACAAATCATAAGTTACCAAAATAAAATTTAACAATTGTTACCCGAACGTAGGCGCGCTCGATATACAATATTCTCAGTCACACATTGACCTTTTAAGAGAGAGATCATACTTTTTTGACAGTTGCATTCATTTTTAGAAGAATTTACGCTGTCCTTGGTGTTATGATGGGAGATGGATGTGTTCATGTTATTAAAGCTGTTACAGATGATCATAACATTATTATCGTTAAAAATAGTTTTAGTGTTGGTGAAGGGTTAAAGTGCTTATGAATTATATTTAGGAAAATTCTTCCTATATTAGTTTCAACATTACGGTTAAAAGGTGTTTCTGTTTATTTCTACCGTCTTTGTTTATTTCTAAATACTCTAAATTTGCTTTATGATTGCTTTGTTATTAAGACATTATATATTTAATTTTAGACTTATCAAATATTTTCTTATTGTTGGAGCTGGTGAATAATCTACCTTGAACTGAATTCTGTAACTTATCTAGAATTATGTGGTGGTGGTTTGACTCTTTACTAAGATATCTATGGTTATATACTTCATTTGTGCATGGTTTATAATAACAATTATTCAGGTCTATGGTTACATCGAGAAAGTTTATCCCTTTCGCATTGGTAGTTCGCTATCTTTAAAAAAATATCAGTTCCTTTCCCAACCAGTCTATATTTCGTGGGCTAGTTTTACGGAGGAGAATAACACTGTCATCTCTATAGAGTCCTTCATGTCTAAAAAATCTAAGTCGCCATAAAAATAGAATTTCAACAAGTTCACGTGCCTCCGCTATCATAGCAATACTAAATTCTGGGTTACTTCTTTTGATCCACAGATAACAATTATTGAATAGTATAGGTTTTTTATATGCTTTATGATATTTATATTGCAAAAAGGATGCAACCGTCGTATTAACCAATAATGGTCTGAGAGACTTGTGTTGAATCGATGATGCTGGACCCTAAACGAGGAAGTATGTTCATGCCATCTCTTTTTGAATTGGCCCTCTGTACAACCAATATATTTCTTGACTGTACCATTATCGTTCTTTACATCAGCGCAGTACACCACACCTCGCTCACAACAAGCCCCATTTAAAGGACAATTTTCTTTATTTCTGCAGTTGCACAAAATTGTATTCCCACGTCCTTGTCTTTCTGCTTCTGCGTAGTTTCTTCCGTAAACCACTTTAATTATATTATTAACGTTGTTAGTGCAACTGCAGCTCATTTTCATTGTGTTTCTGTTAAACAATTTGTTTGATGCAGACCCTTTTGGGAAATGTTTTCTTAATAGCGAGAAGAACATTTTTCCGCTTTTTGTCTAATTGTGTATGTTACATGGGTGATTGAATCAAATAACGTTACCCTTTCTTTTGCTATTGTTATTCCTCGGATTTGGTTGGTTCGCAAATTTCAAATCAAATTTGCGTCCTTCCTCCCTCAATGCACTTTCATATATCTACTTAAATATTAAATATTAAAATAAATTAATAAAAATAAATTAAATAAATTAAAATAATTAAATATTTCCTCTTTAGAAGAATGTGTACATAATCTGTTTTATATCCCAAATGGTATGTGTTTTATACCATTTTCCGGGTGGTTGGATTTTATGTTAACATAATTTAGAGTAGCGTTGGGTTTTACAAACGGCGAGTTCAACGCCCAAATATTGAATGACTTTATTACTAATTTCTACTGTAATGCCAAAACTCCAGACTTTTTAAATAATTTACATAACTTCTTTCTGATTTTGTCATTCTTTCATATGTTATTCCTTACCGCCATCAGTCCATGATCCCGGTATAAACCATGATCATCAATTTCCTTAATTTTGTTCAATAAGGATATGCCCATAAGTTTCGACACCACGATTACTGTCGTTCGAATTTTTAATCCACGCTTCGTCTTTGAAAAACATTACTGACTTGCGACAATGAAGCATTACGTCTATATCTTTTGGTTTTAAATTAACGTACTCTTTAGCAAAGGCCAAGGCGTTAATCAGACTTGTTTTTTGGTGATAGAAGCATAAAAGTCCTTAATATCGTATTTTACGAATGCTTTTTGGCTTTTATTATTTATACCACTAAACTATGCGATGCAGTCGGCAGCAATGGTCCATAATGTTAATTGTGTGGCAACTCTAATTAGTTTACATGCAACCATTAAAATATTCTTGCTAATGATGCCCTGCTCTGTTTTTGCTGGATTAATTAATCTGAAGGTTGGACTGTTTAGAAAACTTTCCTTGTGATCTTTAATGTTTAGAAAGGCTTCCTTCTTGTCGAGTATTTTTATTTTATCTCCGATATCATACATCATAGATATGTCCTTCGCTTCATAATTTAACTGCTCCACATAAAAAGCCGGTACCTTTTGCTAAAAAAATCGTAGCCTCGTTTGACACTTTTTATTATAAGATCTCAGGCTTACTGTACATAATTTTTCGTTTTGTCGCCTATAATGAAGATTTTCCTTATATTTTTCAAATCATTTATATCATTTGTTAATTTTACTGCTACCAGCAACCAGAAATATTTTTTCTCCTGATGATAGCCATGTTGGCCGAAACTAGTCGAGGAATCTAAATGAAATAATAATAAAAAACGAAAGAATATTAATCTACAACCCAGTGTGTCTGAAGTTTTCAATTTTTTAAATAATTTTTATCGTTCAAAATATATATATATATATATATATATATATATATATATATATATATGAGATATTGATATATATTTTATATAGAATAGTATTGGGGAAATTATATGACAAAGAGGGAAATGTGTACTTGTGACGCGTTTCGTCCTTCAGGACTTCATCGGAGTATACATTTTTTCCTAAAAGCATCTACCAAAGAACTAGAAGTGTTGGAAAAACTACCCCGTAAAAAATGCCGGAAAACAGGACTGCAACTCCACAAAAACTATGTTGTCACAAAACCGGAAAGGGCTCAACTACACCAAACGACCAAACAAAAGAGTGACAATCAAAACAACAAACTGAGACAAAAACCTATGCAGCAACAGCAAGTGGAAATATGTTGGAAAGCCTAATTCAATAGAAAATCTATCGAATATAATGATTTCCAATACAGAACGCGAAGCCATCAATATTAGTTTAAACTTTGCCACCGGAGTTCGCAAAGAGACATAATAGGCACTATAGTAAACAGTCACAAGCAAAACGACTCAGAATTCACCAAAGTTTTCATTCGACGCATAATCACTGCTACTATAGAAACTAACAACGAGACATAGATGCACTAAAAACCTAGCGAGGAATAATGAAATCCACATCACCAATGGGATCGGCGCTTAGTGGAATATATCTTCTTAGAATTTGTTGAGTCCGTTCCTTTCTAAAAAATTTTACCCCATACAATCAACACACTTCCGTTATATTGATGATGCTCTACCTCGTGATACTGATTTACCTGACCTAGTAAATCAACTAAACAAAGTCGAACCCACAATAGAATTAACATACGAAATGGAAGAACACAATCCCTTACCCTTCCTAGATATCAAGCTACATCGCATTATTGACAGTTTAAAACTCGGTGTCCACCGGAAATCAACCAACAAAAACGATCTAATGAATTTCTATTTTTATCATAACAACCAAATAAAATCCGGCATAATCATCGGATTCTACTTAAGAATATTCAGCCCGGATTATTTACACGAAGAGGAGAAATACATTCAAAACACTTTCAAACTTCTTCAATACGTTAATTATTTTTTTAAGTGCCAAACAAAAAGCTCATAAAATATATCAAACAAAAAACGGCCCCTCCTGAAAAACCTAATGAACCAAAAAAATATATTATCCTACCAACTAACTTATCGCATCTACAATCGAAAGGAATCTATCTAAACTCAACATAAAATTTGTTACTACAACATCCAAAACAAATAAAAGATTTCGTCAATACTAACCAAAACAATAAGCTAAAACCTGAAGGAGTTACTCCATAACCTGTAATAATTGTTACATAAATACGCAGGAGAAACCTCAAGGAATCTAAACAAAATTTTATATGAAGTCAAAAGGGAGATTTTACAAAACAATACGTTAAATGCTTTGGTTGCACATCTCGAGACTGACATTTGTTTTGATTTTGACATAAAAATGATACTCTTATCAAAGGAAAAATTAATTCATTACGACGTAAATGTCGTTGATCGTAAGGTCATCCACACTAAATATCCGCCTTGGCTCATACAACATTTCACCATTCCTGGTAGATATTAAAATATCACAATGCAGGATACCTAGTAACAAAAGTGATGGAAAGAAAAAGAAATGGACCCTAAATGAATTCAGCCAGATATTTAAAAAATTCTAAAATTCCCAGCACTCCTCTGTTGTGCGCATGTGCAGTTGTACCAGCATAACAAATTTAGTCCGATTCAGTCCTGAAGTACAAAACGCGTCACAAGTAAACGTTTTCCACTTCGTCATACAATTTCCCCAATATGTATGTATATATTATAATAACTGATAAATCTAAGGTATCAAGATGTGTTATATATACCGACGGATTATACTTTTTATAGCCTTTTGGTATTGTTTATGTTTAGGATGCATCTGATTGCAATAAAACAATTCAATGGAGTCATTATTTTTTTCTGAAGAATAATTAATCAGCTCAAAAATCAGCCATATGCAAAAATAATGTTGTTTATGATTTTTTTATGACATTTTCATGGTAACAGAAAATCCTTTTTCCAATACGTTCTAGTCGATGCTAAAAATGTAAATTTTATCACTTCAATATAATAAAAAAACATTAGTACAATTATAAAAGCGAATGTCCAGAAAGATATAAAATATATCTTATAAAAAAAACATGATTTATCGTTAAAAATTATTTTCACTTCCAACATATTGTTTTATAGAGAGTTAAGCAACATAAAACAAATACGTATCAACAATTGTTCATAAAGAAATACGATTTGCTTTAAAGAATTTTTTTTGAAAAGTAATATAAGCCACCGACTTGATATAAATGTTTATATATGTATAGGTTGCTCCGAAAATCTTGTTTTTTTCTATTTCAACGCTCTGTGAGGTGTTATCAATGAGGGAGTCTAATATGAATAATACCAGAATATCCATCAGTTGAAGACGCCGTTCGAAGAGCCTTTGCAACAATCATCAAAGCACAGCTTCGAAAATTATCACACAGAGCATGTCGCCGAATTATTTTATGGCATGAAAATGATGGCGTTCATACAGACCTCTTCGATGTTTGATAGCGTCAATGAAAATGAATAAACTGAATCCAGTACACGTGCTTTGTATTACTGTATTACTTGTTCTTCTATTGTTCACATTTATGTTTTGGTAGGGAGTGACAAAACTTTAGGACCACCCTGAACAAACACACACATGCGTGTGTGTTTCTTCATCTCTCACTCTGTGTTTCTCAATATATATATATATATATATATATATATATGTATATCCGCGTATATATACGAATAAGCATCCACGGACACATTTATTTGCACATATATGCGCACGCAGAGAATAAGAGACTACAACGTATACATGCAAATACATATATATATATATATATATATATATATATATTTGAATTGGACATAGTCCGACAATTTATTTGAAGACATTTATAATATGTTTAACGTTCTTTTCATAGATACAAGTATTTAAGCAAATGCTCTGTTTTATAATAAACAGTATTAAATAACATTTACCGGCCTGAATGTCATAGAAAATTTTCGTTCTCCGACAGGAATCGAACCTGTATCCTATACTCAACCATCATTTCGCGTGATCTGCCTTAACCGTTCGGCCACAGAGATGCGTTTATGAAAATTTCTCGGACATTCAGGCCGGTAAATATTATATTCCGTATAGGATACAGGTTCGATTCCTGTCGGAGAGCGAAAATTGTCTATGAAAATTTCTCGGACATTCAGGCCGGTAAATGTTATTTAATACTGTTTATTATGAAACAGAGCATTTGATTAAACACTTGTATCTATAAAAAGAACGTTAAACATATTATAAATGTCTTTAAATATATATATATATATATATGTGTGTGTATAAAGAAAACAAGCAACACATGTATACATACATATATATATATATATATATATATATACATGAGTTTATTTTTGTATATATATATATATATATATATATATATATATATATATATATATATATATATATATATATATATATATATATATATACACACATCGATGTATGAGTTATATATATATATATATTACATCGAGTTTGATTTTTTGTGACAAACTTGTTTCTCGAGGCTGGTATTAAATCAATCCTACTGAGAGATTTTTTAACTTTTCCAAGGATTTCTTCATCAATTTCAGGAGATTCCAGACTTAGTATCGACAGAATATCAATATTCGATCATTAGTTGGATTTTTTTTTATTTTTATGCTTATCGTCAAATATTCCATGACGTCTCTTCTCAAAGTCAAGTTTTCCTGTCACAACAGAGAAAAGTTTATTAATCAGAAAATAATAATCTAGCGTCGTATCGTCTGAAAAAATGTACACTCATATATGGACATAGATAAGCACATTCAGAATATTTCACACTATAAGTGATCATCAGATTACATAATAATTGGCGTTAAACATATCTCTTGGACACTTGGTGTGTCAAATGTTAAAGGAAATCTCAGAGGAATTCTTTATCTTCGCAATGTTAGGATGGTAAAGTACTCTACTGGAACGATGCATGGTCAATGAGAACAACTGAAAGTGGCCAGAATTAATGCACGCATTTCTGACAGGAGAGGATTTTTATATGGATGTGTAAATGCATTGATAATAATTCTATTATAGAAATGGGCAGAACATTAGCGTAAAGAGAGGGACAACAATCAGAAATTAATGGATCCATTCCTTACAGAAGAAAGCTTTTATATAAATAATGTAAATGCATTTGTTATGGTTTTATTACAGAAACGCGTGGAACATTATGGTAAAAGGGAATGCCAAGGCTCAGACATTAAAAGGGATTACTAACATAAGTGTTATGGTTCAATATCCTCGCACCACTGTTATGGTCCAAGGTTAGGACCAAGGAAGAACTACACGAACACAAGAGTAGGAATAACATAGATATATTAAACAGAATAATAATCATACAAGAAGTTGAAGGTGTTAGTATGACTGTCAGTCTGGTTTAGAATGAACTGCTATTGTCTCGACTCGTTACACTTCGTTCCCTCCGTCTTTCTTGAGAGGCGCAGTCTTTATAGTGTCAGGAAGAGTTCATTATGTCGTTACAGGTAAGATCCCATAACAATAAGTCTAATATAAATGCATTGCTAAGAAATGCATTTACAGAAATGCGTTGAACGTTGAACGTCATGGTAAGATAGGTGACAAAGTTTAGGAATTAATGGGTAATTTTGAGAAATAGGGTTGTAATATGTATGATTTTATAACAACATTATTGTACAAAATGCTCATTAAAGGTGCAACAACCACTCAAACTAGAGAGCTACTGAGTCATTTTTCTATGGACGTAAAATGGAAATAAAACGTGCTGATTATGAAGATATGTGGAAAGATTGCAGTTGATTCTGGACTTGAAATTTTTAAGATTGTCGTAATCCGGGAATCATCCACTATTGAAGAAACTGGGTAGATTTTCTTCTATCCAGTGGTATACGAATGGAATAAGGATGAATCGACCCTTTGTATGTGACAATGTGGGTCTTAGCTGTAAAGGTCTGAACTGGGGCAACTAAGGAATATATCTCGCCAGCACATTTGCGATAGAGTAGCAAGAGTCATGCGACATTTTATCTGTTGAGAAGGAGCTGTGGAATCACACGCAATTCCTCGTCTCCAAACAAGTTTGCGGAAATTCGTTTGAATAACTGTAAACTCTGGAAAGTGAGGATTTCGCTGTCCAAACCGAGATATGGCTGCAATACGCTATTTTTTCATCTGATCTGACTCTGGTAATGATAGAGAATGGTAGGAGGGGTCAGATTATTTCTGGTGCAGCACAATGTACCGGCTATTTACCCAGCCTCTTTAGAGAGGGATCCCTGAGTTCTAGAGTGAACTTTAATCTCAATAGACGTCCAAGAGCCGTTCATCATTACGTGAAAATTCAGAGCCTGTTTGGTGATGATGTTTTTAGAGGTAGTGTATGTTACAAATCAGATTTCCCCACTGAGCTGTTAGAGCTCGATCAGAATTGAAATCAGCTGTCAGGTTCCGAGCATTTAGGAGAAGCAACTATAAATCCTGGTATCACCTGCATAGGTATTTACTTATGATCTGAGATGATCATTAATATAAAGGCAGAGCATTACTGTAAAGTAGAAATAGAGTAGGACTAACAAGGGACGCATCTATTGATCTCATGGGCTTCAGAACTCTGGCCATTAAGAACGAAATTCAGTGAAATAACTAATAGGAAGTATTTGATAATTCCGGGAAAGACTCTTCCAGAGATTGTGTGGGAACTCTCTATGCCACACTTGAGATATCTAACGCCTTGATGAACGCTCTCGAGAGGAGTTTATTATCCGGCATTTCGATGATTGTGTGTGTAAAGACAGATTATCAGAAGTTTGCTTTGCGGCTCAAGAGACTGTCTCTGATGAGGTGATCAAAGAGTTTGCTGTTGACACTAAGGAGGCTGATGGGGTGATATTGCGGCGGGTGTTATGCGCTCACTGGAAACGGGGCATAGTGTTGACATATTCTATAGACGAGGAAAACATTTCTTCTTAAGCCAACACTTCTGCCTACGTTGAGGGCTAATTTTAGGTTACAGTTTTACGAACGAGCTTTGGAATTTTATCCGGACCAGAAATAAATTAGTGATGGCACTTCCCGTGCCGAGATAGCGATGCCAATAATATACACTACGTGTTTGATTACATTTATAACTGATAGAATATATATATATATATATATATATATATATATATATATATATATATATATATATATATATGTGTGTGTGTGTGTGTGTGTGTGTGTGGGTGTGTGTGTATGTATGTATACCTCCGCTGATATGAGGTGGAAGAAATACATTGAATCAATAGCTTCATCTACCGCAAGGAAAGTAGGTTCTCTGCGTTGTGCCAGAAAGCTTTTCTTTGTCTGAGTCCATCCTTTAAATCTATAAATCAACCATCGGTCCTTGCATGGAATACTGCTGTCATATATGGTCAGGTGCCAAAATCTAGAGAAGAATATGCAATGCGATAAGTCTTGATCTGGCATCTCGTCTACAGTCACTTTCTCACAGACATGCTGTGGCTTCCCCCTGTCTCTTCTACAAGTATTTTCACGGCAACTGTTCTGACGAGCTACTTTCGCTGGTCCCCAGACTGCCTGAATTTAAGCGACCTACTAGATTGGCATCTCAGTCCCACTCTTTCACTGTCCACACCATTAAATGTAACCGTCTCTTTTACTCAAACAGCTTCTTCTCTTGTACTTTCCGTCTGTGGAACTCCCTGATAACTATAAACTATAACTTGCTTCCCTGATAACTATAATCTTCAAATATTCAAGTGTAATGCCAATCGACATCTTATGACTTGATCTTGTTCCCC